>PQWD01002040.1:0-175139 GCA_019425675.1 Leucinodes orbonalis | reverse complement strand
CGAACGAAAATAGTCCAAAACTTTCCTTTTAAAGGAAACTTTGTTGAGGTTCCTCGTAGGTTCGCTCAGTCCCTACTCGCGTAACATGCGCGTACTGGTTCGTTTCTCTCTCCAAATATATATTAGGTTACCTTGACACCCAGCAACGCCCTAAATCGAGGATCGAGACGCGCTCGTATTTTATTGTTCCTAAGTGAACAGGACGGTCAGGAGGCTCACCTGATGGTAAGTGATACACCTGACCATGACAGTGGCATTGAATGAGACCAACAACTGATTATTATTCTTCATCAATGCAACACTGCGCCCGACACCCGAGACAACAGATGTTAGGTCTCGTATACCCGGTAGTTTCACTATCGTATGCCTGTTGCAAACTGTTCTTACTATTTCTTATATTCATTCACAGATTACAATAAATAGTTTAAAGGCCATAAGTAGAGAAAATAACCAACTTACGTCGCCTCTAGCAACTAAACATTACGCTCCAGACCACACTGATCTCGTTCTATGTGAGGAAAAAGAAGCATTCGATATATCTACAAACGATATCAAAGAGCACGACTTTGAAACTGAAAACGATGTAAAGGACGAAAGTGTTAACGAGATATTCCTACACGAGTTCGGAGATGACAGAATAGACGCTGTATCAATAGACGATCGTATTGATGACGATAAAGAATTTGACACAGCAGATCTAGAAGATAATATAGATTTGGAGATAGCACAGAATGCAGGCTTAGAAGATATCAAGAATGAGAAAGAAATAGAAGATAAAACAAAAGAAGAAGCGATACTAGAGAATGATAATGAAGCAACCAATGAGTCTTCGACAGACGACGAATTGCCAAGGAGTGTGTTAAGAAGCAGATTGCAAGAGAAGAGATGTAAGAAACAGAAAGAAGGACAGAAGAAGGTGCAGAAGAAAAAAAAGATACAGAAGCAGAATGCGCAAGAGCCGAAAATTGACCGTAGAAAGAGACCGTTTCTGAATAATGATTTAAGCGAAACTCTATTTACGATTACGGAGTTGACTTACGAGGAGCAAATAGCAGAGATAAATCAGAGAAAAGAGAGTGCTAATTATAAGAATGGCATTTTCAAATGTGAGGAGTGTTTCAAAGGGTTTTTGGATGAAGACGCGTACAATTCTCATATGACGCGGCATACGACTGTAAGTTTTTGAATTTTTATGATAAAGAGTGTACAGAACGGTCAGGACGCTCACTTGATTATAAGTGATACGCCTGACCATGACAAAGTGGCATGGACGGAGACCAACAAAAATCGCATCAATGTCTAGTATTTTTTTTTTTACGAAGTAAACAGGACGGTCAGACGCTCACTTGATGGTAAGTGATACGTCTGACCATGTCGGTCATAGCGGTATTGATTAAAACTAACAATGATAGCACTATTCTTCGTCAATGCCGCACTGCGCCCGACATCCGATTAAATAGATGTTAGGTCTTTCATGCCCAGTAATTTTACTAGCTACAGTGCCTTCACCTGAAACAAAGAAGTGCATTACACTTCTATTTCACGGGACGATATCTGGCACTGCGGTGTTACCTACCTAGACGTCTCAGTTTCGAGTCTACCACTAAGAATATTTTTTATGTTACGAAGTGAACAGGACGGTCAGGACGCTCACTTGATGGTAAGTGATACGACTGACCATGACAGAGCGGCATTGAAGGAGATCAACAACTGATAAACAGTTATTATTCTCCATCAATGCCACACTACGGCCGTCAGTCACCCGAGACAACAGATGTTCGGTCGTCATTGTTGTCACGCGATTCTAGTAACTCGGATGTCACGCGATTCTAGCGACTCGGTTGTCACGCGATTCTAGCTACTCGTTCGTCCCCATCCGTCCGGCCGCACTAGTGGCTAGTCTCGGTTGTCTTGCAATTCTACTCTGTTGCCATTTGATACTAACTACTCAGTTGTCACGCGTTTGCTAGTGACTCGGTTGTTATGCGTTTTTAACGACACTGTTGTCACGCGTTTTAAGCGATTCTATTGTCACTAATTGTTAGCGCCTCGATTGTCACGTGATTCTAGTGACTCGGTTGTCACGTGTATAAAGGGAATCCGTTGTCACGCGATTCTTGTGACTCGATTGTCACTTATTATTAGCGACCTGGTTGTTACGCGTTTTAAGCGACTCGGTTGTCACGTGATTCTAGTGACTCGGTTGTCACGTGTATTAAGCGAATCGGTTGTCACGCGATTCTTGTGACTCGATTGTTACTTATTATTAGCGACCTGGTTGTTACGCGTTTTTAGCGACTCGGTTGTCACGTGATTCTAGTGACTCGGTTGTCACGTGTATTAAGCGAATCGGTTGTCACGCGATTCTTGTGACTCGATTGTCACTTATTATTAGCGACCTGGTTGTTACGCGTTTTTAGCGACTCGGTTGTCACGCTTTTTTCAGCGACTTGACTGTCATTCGTTTTTTTGGCTCGGTTGTCACGCGATGCTAGTGACAGGCGTGCGGCGCACACCGGTGCGGCGTGTGCGGCGCGCACTTCCGGCACGGTAACGCGCTGCGCAAGTATACCACAAGCAAGCGACTCCATTGTCACACAATATTAACGCCTTGATTGTTACGCGGTTAGTAACTCGGTTGTGACGCATTTTTAGCGACTTGGTTGTCATGCGTATTTAGTGAATCGGTTGTCACGCGTTTTTAGCGTCTCGGTTGTCTTGCAATTCTACTCTGTTGCCATTTGATACTAACTACTCAGTTGTCACGCGTTTGCTAGTGACTCGGTTGTTATGCGTTTTAACGACACTGTTGTCACGCGTTTTTAAGCGACTCTATTGTCATTAATTGTTTAGCCGCCTGATGTCACGTGATTCTGTGATCGGTTGTCCGTGTTATTAAGCTAATCGGTTGTCACGCGATGCTTCTTGTGATCGATGTCACTTATATTACGACGTGTTACGTCGGTTTTAGCGACTCAGTTGTCACGCTTTTTTCAGCGACTTGACTGTCATTCGTTTTTTTGGCTCGGTTGTCATGCGATACTAGTGACTCGATTGCCACTCATTATTAGCGACTCGTCTGTCACGTATATCTAGCGACACTGTTGTCATGCGATTCTAGCGACTCGGTTGTCACGCGATTCTTGTGACTCGATTGTCACTTATTATTAGCGACCTGGTTGTTACGCGTTTTTAGCGACTCGGTTGTCACTCATTATTAGCGACTCGTGTCACGTATATCTAGCGACACTGTTGTCACGCGATTCTAGCAACTCGGTTGTCAGCGATTGTAGCCACTCGTTGTCCCGTCCGTCCGGGCGCACTAGTGGCGAGCGTCCCCCCGTCCCCCTCACGCCCCGCCCCCGCCGCAGGCGTGCGGCGCGCACCGGTGCGGCGTGTGCGGCGCGCACTTCCGCCACGGCAACGCGCTGCGCAAGCACGCCACGGCGCACCACACGCAGGCGTTCGGCTGCACGCGCTGCCCGTACCGCACCACGCACCGACAGTCCGCCAGGCTGCACGAGCGCTGGCACAACGGCACCACGTACGCGTGCCCCAGGTGCCCCGACAGATTCGTGTGAGTACTACACTACTACACGTCGCGGCTCTCAAGCCACAGGGCTTTTTATGTGACCAATCGTTTGTAAATGTATATATAATGGAATCTATTTTTTTGTGATATCAATATAAAAACCAATTTAAATACGTACGCAGATTTTTAATAATCTACACTGAGGACAAAAATATTGACATTTTATTGAATGTAATGATTTTTCTTATACGCCCCTTTTGCTTGAGGCCCGCGACATTATTCTTAGAAAAATAAATTAATAATAAATAGCAACTGACATTAACACAGCGCCATCTAGCCCCTAAGTTGAACGTGAAAACGTTAGTATAGGTAGTAAACAACTGATAAACAGACTTATATACATTTTTTTTTGTAAATACATATTCTACGGTAAGGTTTCCTGGAAGAGTACTTATAGCTTCATTGGACTATAGAATCGTTTACGTGATCGTCTACTCAACGACCCATGACGTGTAATGGTCGACACGTCGGCTACTACACCAAGGGATCCCGTTTCGATCCCCGGCCATTACAAATATTTGTTATCTATGTCTGAAATGGTCTGAGTGTTTTATGTATATGGTGCCAAATAGCGCTGAATATATTTATTTACTCGTTTGCCTACCCATAAAATAAATACAAAATGTTCTGTTTGTCGGTTCATAAGGCCGCATGACTTTGTACACGCTGAAATGATTTTCTTTATCGATCGCAGGAAGTTCACGACATACATGGGACATCTACGCATAAAACACCCCTCCGACTTCGTTTGCCAGCTCTGCGGTTATTCCTTTGTGAGCGAAAAGGGGATCTCATTGCACAAGAAACTGAAACATCGCTTGGATAGTAGACCGGTAGGGTATTTATTCAATAAATTAAATAACCCTAAATTTACCTTACATACAAAATACGTATATATACACATCACATCTACACACACACATCACATTACACACACACAAATACTCAACATACACACACACACATATTCACACAACAAATACACACACACAAATACTCAACATCACACACACACACATACACACACAACACATACACACACACGCTCAGACACACATACAAAACACTGTGTTGCACTTTACACGCACACACAGACACACATAAATAACACTTTGTGTGCACACTACACACACATACATACATAACACTATGTTTGTGCATACTAAACACACACAGATACATAATAATAATACTAAGTGTTGCACACTACATCTAGATACACAATAACACCTACACATACTCGTATAACACACAGAATATTTTTGTATGTATTTGATGAAAAAAAATAATCATTCAAGTTGGGGACCTGATTTCTGTAATAGTATTTTTTTTTTTTTTTTGTATATGTTAAACTGTATTGTTTGTTTCCCAAATAAAATTAGTCTTTGAAAAATCATTAAACCCCTTCAATCACAGATACCGGAAGACGGTCCGTACTGCGAACTGTGCGATATACGTTTCATAGACGCGGACGCGTTGCGACGTCACACCAGCGTGTCGGCGAAACACACGAGCGCGGGGACGGACGCGCGCGCGCCGAACACGTCGTCCAAGTGGAACAGGGGGAACGGGAAGGAGAGGGACAAGAGGGCGAAGGAGACAGAGGACGAGGACAGGAAGTGTATCTAGTCAGATGAGGACGGGGGGGCCGATACCTTGTGAACAGGTTAGTCGTTGTATCGTAAGAAAAATACACACACACAGGCATTTTTTAGGTATTTTATAAGTGTAGCGTCGGTGGCTCAATACTGTGGACTGAAGACGGTCCGTACAGCGACTTGCAGACACACACACAAACACCCACACAGTCATTTTTAGGTATTTTTATAAGTATAGCGTCGGTGGCGTAATACTGTGGACTGAAGACGGTCCGTACTGCGAACTATGCAACACACACACACACACACACACACACACACACACACACACACACACACACACAACACACACACACACACACACACACACACACACACACACACACGCACAAACACACAATCTCTCTCTCTCACACACACACACACACACACACACACATACACAATACATACACACACACACACACACACACACACATACATATACACACGCATACATACAAACACCCACCCACCCAAACACACACACACACACTCACAAACACACATAGACACACACCCACACACAAATCCCGCCACGTACCAATGAATTTTCGAATTTTCAAAAATATATGTACGTTATCCGACGCTCTTACGGTGAAGGAAAATATCATGAGGAAACCTTCATGCACACCTGCAAGAAGATTCGAAGGTTGTGTGTGAAGTCGTCCAATCCGCACTGAGCCCGCGTGGACGACATAGGCCTAATCCCCCTATACGGGCAGGCTCGTGCCCCTCGGTGGGGACGTTTAATGAGCTGATGATGATGTACGTTATCCGACGTTCTTACGGTGAAGGAAGACATCGTGAGAAAACCTGCGCACACCCGTGAAGAGGTTCAAAGGTTGTGCGTAAAGTCTTCCAACCCGCACTGAGCCCGCGTGGACGACTAAGGTCTAATCACCCTATACGGGTAGGCTCGTGCCCCTCGGTGGGGACGTTTAATGAGCTGATGATGATGATGTGAATATTGTCATCAGTGCGGTCTTCAGTTGGAGGACTCTCGGGCGTACCACGGCCACTTCAGACGTATGCACCCGGACAAGAATCGAACCAAATACCCGTCGATGAAGTCGCCCTGCATGTGCGAAGTGTGCGGTAGAATGTTCCAGGTATGTATGAAGTACATATTTCAATACTGCTTTACTTAGAAAGCGTATAAAGCTTTGAGAATAATGTGAACAAAGAGCTCATTTAAAGGTTTTTAATTTTTGTCCTGAGTTTTTGAATTTCGATCTGAGTTTGTATAAAAATATATCAAATGACCAGCGCTTGCTGGAAAGAAATCTCTGTTATAGTTTAGTGAGCCTGTACTTTTTTCTGTGTACTTGAATTTGCACGCTAATAAATAAATAAAATATTCAATAAATAAATATCCACAGAAATACAAACAGCGTCATCTTGATCCAGTAAAACAAAGGAACTTATACTTTGGTTACTTATACGAAATGGATAGACATACGTAATTATTTTAACTTACGTATAAACAAATGTACATGTTTACGTTAATTTGTATACAAAAATAATAAGTATACATTTATTTCGTAAATGATATGATAGTTTTGCTTAATGGTGATGTGTGATAACTATTTAATTAATGGAACGCCGGGAATCAAGGCGATAGAAATCTATTGTGACTGGCGCTTTAAGGCGTCATTGGCAGTTGTAGTTTTAATAATAAAATATATTCATAATTATATTATTATATATATTTATTATATGCAGCTTTAAAATTATAGGGGCACAATTCGAAAAAAATATTGTTTGAAAAACGCGTTTCAAGATTCTTGAGCCCTTCTGTTCTGTCATTTTTTTGCAATATAATATATTATAAGAGTATGTCCATTAGTTATGAATTACTTATAGCATATTAAGTTTATCCCAGCATTATTAAAAGGACACACTTTACTCGGAAATGTGGAAAAGGTACAAAGTTTTCGCGGCTTCATTGCACGTTCTGACTCATCTATCAAGAGCGTCATGTAGATGTGTTGATTTTGGGCCCATATATTAGCAAAACTCGAATACGCTTATTTTTGAGATGTGCTCCTATAGTATGAAAGGTGCGATATATGTATTAATTTAAAAAATATATAGTATGTTTATCCGTTGCTTAGTACCTATAATAAGCCATAACAAGCCATAATAACCCATAATATGCCTGTGCTTAACGTTTATCTTGGGGCTAGATGGCGCTGTGTGAATGTCAGTGGATTTTATTTATTTATTTATATTCCAATCGTCCAGAGTTACGCCCTATTGAAAGACCACCGCTGGACGCACACCGGCGAGCGCCCGTTCCGGTGCGACGCGTGCGGGAAATGTTTCCGGATGCGGCAACGGCTGGTGGCGCACCGGCGCGTGCACAGCGAGCGGCGGCCCGCCTACGCCTGCGCGCTCTGCGGGAAACACTTCAGCACGCACAGCAACCGCCAGAGGCACATGTTTGTGAGTGCGCCGAAATATTTAATAATTGTTCTGAGTTTTTGAATTTTTGTACTGAGTTTTTTTACAGTGGATTTTGGTGATTTTAGTGTTGATATGATGGTTGGATAAGGTTTTGAGGTGATTTGAAGACTTTAATTTTTTTCCTGAGTTTTTGTATATTTTTCTGAGTTTTGTTATAGGGTTTTTGGTGTTTGCAGTGTTATTATGATGGATAGATCATGTTTTGAGGTGAATAGAAGACTTGAATTTTTGTCCTGAGTTTTGATTTTTGATCTGAGTTGTTAAATTTGATAGGGAGTATATGTGATGTTATTCTACGACGGTCTGAGAAGATTTGTAGACTTGAATTATTGTTATGAGTTTTGAGTATATATTGTATATGAGGTAGCCATATTTGTGTACTTGGTAAGTATGTAGTACAAAGACCGGCGCATTCGGATACTTTGTCCTGAGTTTAGAGGTAGTCACATTTGAAGATTTGGTAAGTATGTCAGTATGTAGTACAAGGTGCGACGCGAGCGGCGGCCCGCCTACGCGCTATGCGGAAAATAATTCAGCACGCACAGTATGTGTGCAAAATAGGTCAAATTTCGAGTTTAATCGTTATTGTTATGAAAATTGACGTTAATAATTAATTGAATATAATGTATCATGGAAAGGACTGTTGTAATTGTTTAGTTTTTTGTATAATCTATATTGTATGTCACCTTTTCCACATACTACATATTGTTTTATGAAATAAATTGAAATATCCTGAGTTGTTGAAAATCTGTTCTGAGTTTTTAATATGATAGTAGTGTTTGTGATGTATTCTGAGAGGATTTTAAGCCACTTGAATTTTTGTTCTGAGAAATTTTGATCTGCGTGTGTAAAGTAGTAATGTTACTGGTTTGAACACGACGTTTCAAAATAAAGCCCTGATTTTGAAATAAGATAATGATAATGTATCGACTGATATAACTTTTCAATCACGCCAAGTATTTATTTTTTTCAGATACACACAGGTCTGAAGCCGTACAAATGCGAGATGTGCGGCAAAGGGTTCAAGCATGTAAGTGAGAAGAGGGCGCATATTACCTACGTTCACCTCAAGAAGCCGTGGCCTAAACGGAGTCGGTGCAAGCGGCGACCCGACACTAGACAGGTTGGTATCAGCCTACAAGGACTCAATGCAGTTCACAGGCTAAGAGCATCGGTGGCTCAATGGTGTGGACTGTTTTCCCGCCGCGTAGAAGAGAATCAAAGGTTGCGCGTGGAGTCGTCCAACACGCACTGGGCCCGCGTGGACGACTTAGGCCAATAGGCCCGTCATCATCATCATCATCATCAGCTCATTAAACGTCCCCACCGAGGGGCACGAGCCTACCCGTATAGGGTGATTAGGCCTTAGTCGTCCACGCGGGCCCAGTGCGGATTGGACGACTTCACACACAACCTTCGAATCTCTTCGCAGGCGTGCATGAAGGTTTCCTCACGATGTTTTCCTTCACCGTACGAGCGTCGGATAACGTACATATATTTTTCGAAAATTCGAAAATACATTGGTACGTGTCGGGATTTGAACCTCAGCCCTCCCGGTAGGAAGGCGACAGTCCACACCACTGAGCCACCGACGCTCTACATATATATAGGCCCGTACGCGGGTGTAAATAAAAGTTGTTAATGTTTAGTTTAATATATATTTTTTTAATTATATATGAATATTTATACAAATTTAAACTTAAAATTATTTAATATCAACAGGTACCTATGCAGCAGGCGAGCGTGGCGCCCCCTGTTGACATAGGCTTGCAGCAGGTCTGGCCTTGCGATCCCAAGTTGCAAGAGACGCACGAGAAATCGTACTATGCACTCAAAATGTAAAATGGAAGTCACACACACACACAAGTACTTTTATCTTTTAATTTAGAAAATTTGTAAACACCAACGTGGCGAGATTTGAACCTGCACCCTCCGGATCGGAAGGCAACAGTCCACACTAACGAGCCACCGACGCTCTTGAAATGACGTAAAAGTCACTACCGAGGAGGCCCGAGCCTTCCCGTACGCGGGTGTATAGGCCTAATTCGTCCACGCGGGCCCAGTGCGGGTTGGACGACTTCGCAGGTGTGCGCAGGTTTCCTCATAATGATTTCCTTCAGTGTAAGAGCGTCGAATAAATGTACATATATATTTTTTTTTATCCTTTATAGGCAGACATTTGACCGCCATCTCACCTGATGGTAAGTGATGATGTGGCCGAAGATGGATCATGCCTGCCTAGAAACAGCCTATTCACTCTTGCCTTGAAGACGGCCAGGTTGTAATGATCGGGGAACACATAACGAGGCAAAGAATTCCATTCCTTTGCGGTGCGCATTAGGAACGAAGCACCATAGCGGGCTGTGCGGATGTGTGGAATGTCTACCACGTAAGGATGGAACGCTCGCCTCCGTCTTGTATCCCGATGGTGAAAATCTGTATGCTATAAAAGAAATAAATTAATGAAAAGATAAAACCCGACAAAATTAAATAGGTGTTTTAAATCTTAACTATAATATTATAGCTGATGAGATTTCAAATATGAGGATTACAGCTTGAAGCACACGAATTAAAGAGTTAAAGTTGTTAACTCTCAAAATGGCAGCTGGTCGTTTTCTGAGTTCGTGTAAATTGTTTGTGTATTTGAAATATTGTTCTGAGTTTTTAAATTTTGTCAAGAAACCTAGTTCAAGAACAGTGCAACTATTATGAATTCTTTCAAAAAGCAGTCATATTACGTCTCTCTGTCGTATTCGGTACAATTGGCATCAGTTAAAAGAAAATTGTAAGGATATATAATTAGAAAATAACAATACATCTGTAAAAGAGCCTTAATTATATTGCAATTTAACTAGTAAAGTTAGATTGTATAGTGCAAGAAAAAGTATTAACTAGAAAAAAAATCGGATAAAAGTATTCCATATAATAACTATTTATTTATATAAAGCAATAATGTATAATGCAATTAGATATTAAAATGTAGTTATTACGAAGAAAAAGCTTATAAATTGTGTCAAATCAATTGTAAAAGAAATGATTTTATTTGTAAAGCTTCGATCTCAAGGATTTTTAAATACATTAATAGTGTTTTAATTGTTGTGTTAAATCCGAATATGAATAAGTTGATCGGAGGTGTATGTTATTTAAGTTGTAGCGAGCGACGTGATTACGAATGCAAATACTGCCCAAACGACGCGATGGGCATAATTTTGCCGCGGACACTTTTTTTAGTAAGTGTAGATACACTTAGTTAGTTTGTTTTCTGAGTTTGACGTATAGATTTTTAGTACCAGTGTCCAATTATTTAATTATCGGTCTTTATCATGGAGCGATGACCTGGTTAGGGTGACGAGGTGCGGGCAGTGGCGTGCACAGATATTATGAGTAGGGTATGCAAAGAAAGAAGAAAGAAAGAAATATTTATTTGGCACACATGTGCATGTAACATACAAATAAATAAATAAATAAATATCTACTGACATTCACACAGCGCCATCTAGCCCCAAGTTAAGCGTTAAGTCTGTATTATGGGTACTAAACAACGGATAAACATACATACATATATTTTTTTTGTAAATACATACATATTATACATAGAAAACACCCAGACCATTACAAACAGACATGTTCATGCACACAAATGTTTGTACTGCCCGGGGATCGAACCCGGAACCCTTGGTGTTGCGGCCGACCTCTCAACCGCAACACCAAATGGGTCGTCTTACAACAAACATATAATTTAACAAAAATAAGTATCAAATAGGAATCACTCAGCATTTGTCCTGGTACGCATACCAGGACCCTTTTTTTAGTGAAGCCCCAGTGGCTCAACGGTATAATATAAAGTAAGAAAAAAAGACTAAAAGAATGCACAACAGTTAATAGTGAGTGACACTAATCGCAAAAACATAAATTTTCATTTTTGACAAATTGAGTGATGATGACAGCAGATCGCCTATATTTTTATAATCTGTAGAAAAAAATGGGCGAATATGTGGAATCAGTTATATTTGTCGATTTTCCGGTTTGTCTGGACGCACAGGTATGCACTGCTTATTTGACGACCCATTTGGGTAGCGTAAGACGTCGGCTGCAACACCAAGGGATTCGATCCCCGGGCAGTACAAACATTTGTGTGCATTAACATGTCTGTTTGTAATGGTCTTTGTGTTTTCAATGTATAGTATGTTTGTATTTACAAAAAAAATGTGTATAAGTATGTTTATCCGTTGTTTAGTGCCCATAATACAGGCTTCACGCTTAACTTGGGGCACGATGGCGCTGTGTGAATGTCAGTGGATATTTATTAATTATTGCATATATGAAGTGCACGCCCTAGTTGCGAGCGGCAGATGTCAACTGCTAGGGATCGGTCTGCGTGGAAATCATTAGGGGAGGCCTTCGTTCAGCAGTGGACATATTAGACTGTAATGATGATATCATCATCATCAGCTCATTAAACGTCCCCACCGAGGGGCACGAGCCTACCCGTATAGGGTGATTAGGCCTTAGTCGTCCACGCGGGCCCAGTGCGGATTGGACGACTTCACACACAACCTTCGAATCTCTTCGCAGGCGTGCATGAAGGTTTCCTCACGATGTTTTCCTTCACCGTAAGAGCGTCGGATAACGTACATATATTTTCGAAATTCGAAAATACATTGGTACGTGTCGGGATTTGAACCTCAGCCCTCCCGGTAGGAAGGCGACAGTCCACACCATTGAGCCACCGACGCTCCATAATGATGATATATCTTTGAAGACATTGTAGTAAAAATGAATAGGGTTTAAAATTATGTTTCATACAATAGTTACAGTTTAGTACAATTTATATTTAAAGGCAGTGTAATTTAGTTATAGTTTTATAATGCCATAAGTATTGTAATAATAGATGACGAAGTAAATTTTATATTTTAATTTTTGGTTTTATTTTTCATACTCGTGTCCTACCTATAGTATGATTTAACCATGGCATTTATTAATTAGAAGTGCCCTGGCAACTTTGACGAGTCGTTTGTACTTTTCTTCTGCTGAATTTCAATAAAAAAAATATTTAGTGCCATTTGGACCATTGTTTGAACAAATGGGACAAAATTAGTGCCATTTGTACCATTGATTGTAGAAATGGGACAAAATTAATTCCATTTGTACCATTGTTTGTACAGGTGGGACGAAATTATTGCCGTTTTTACCATCGATTGTACAAATGGGACAAAATTAGTGCCATTGTTACCATTAATTGTACAAATGGGACAACATTAGTGCCATTTGGGCCATTGTTTGTATAAATGGGACAAAATAAGTGCCATTTTTACCATTGATTGGACAAATGGAACAAAATTAGTGCCATTTGAACCATTGATTATACAAATGGGACAAAATAAGTTCCTTTTGTACCATTGATTGTACAAATGGGACAAAATAAGTGCCTTTCCAATAGTACAGATGGCACTACGCCGAATCGAAATAATGGATCATATCTTAGTAGAGTTTCAGAAAAATACTCAAAAGGTTGGATGAAATATTAAAGGCCCGTATTCAAGAACGAGACTCAAGTATTGATCTTTACTTAAATACTTACTACTTAAACAAATGATCACTCTGTACAAAACACATTTTTTTTTGAAAAGAGTAATTATTGAGTTTTTTGCTGGATTATTTCAGTGGAAAACTACCGTCCGTACCAGTGGTAGCTTTATCATTCATAAGTGTTCTGTAAGGACCTAAACTGAATAAACACTTAGCATTTCATTTCAATATAGTTAGAAAAGGGTGTAGCTATTTATCGTATTTTATCATCATCAGCTCATTAAACGTCCCCACCGAGGGGCACGAGCCTCCCCGTATAGGGTGATTAGGCCTTAGTCGACCACGTGGGCCCAGTGCGGGTTGGACGACTTCACGCACAACCTTTGAATCTCTTCGCAGGCGTGCGCAGGTTTCCTCACGATGTTTTTCTTCACCGTAAGTGCGTCGGATAACGTACATATATTTTTCGAAAACACATTGGTACGTGGCGGGATTTGATCCTCAGCCCTCCCGGTAGGAGGGCGACAATCCACACCATTAAGCCACCGACGCTTATCTACGCTTATCGTATATAGCGCTATCCCTTTATAACTCTATAATAAAGTACAACGTTGAGTCTCGTTCTGGAATCCGGCCTTTATGTTATTTTCACAGTATACTATATTTTTTAATGGTTATACACTTTCGTCATAATACGACCAGGCTATGTTGGCGTTTTCTCGCTTCTTCTGGATCGGCAAAGTCATAACCGGTGTCTTGTAAGGTGCTCGTATGTTGAAGCGGCTAAGTATTGACAGCAAATCGGATAGAAACTCCTTGGATTTTTTAATCTGTAATTTCATAAAAAAGGAAATGAATTTGCAATCTAATAATTAGCTGACGTTTACCTTATCTGTTAGTAAGTAATTAATATTTGTAACAAAGTTATGTATTTCACTGGAGTATTTGTTATTTTATTTAATCTTTATTGCACAAATAAATTATGTACAAAGGCGAACTTAATGCCAAGTGGCATTATCTACCAGCTCACCTTTGGGTATGCAGAGAAAGACAAAATGGTGCGGCGAGAAAAGAAGAGAGAAAAAAAAGTTTCATCATCAGCTCATTAAACGTCCCCACCGAGGGGCACGAGCCTACCCGTAAAGGGTGTATAGGCCTTAGTCGTCCACGCGGGCCCAGTGCGGGTTGGACGACTACACGCACAACCTTTGAATCTCTTCGCAGGCGTGCGCAGGTTTCCTTACGTTGTTTTCCATCACCGGAATAGCGTTGGAAAACATATGTATGTACGTACGTGGCGGGTTTTGAACTCTAGCCCTCAAGATCGGCAACAGTCCACATCACTGGCCCACGGACGCGTCGACGCTCGAGTTTTGCTTTTTTTATTTGCTTGCTTACATCTATACTAATATATAAAGCTGAAGAGTTTGTTTGTTTGTTTGAACGCGCTAATCTCAGGAACTACTGGTCGATTTGAAAATTCTTTCAGTGTTAGATAGCTTATTTATCGAGGAAGGCTATAGGCTATATATCATCACGCTACGAGTAATAGAAGCGGAGCAGCAATGAAGAATGTTTCAAAATCGGGGTATTTTTTTACTTGGAGCTTCCGCTGCGTACGCTGCGTAAACGGTTAAAGTTACACAAAAGTCATGTATGAGAGTATTGTTCTGCTTTTAATGGTCTACAAAAAAGTCCGCGACAGCATATGTCTATCTTTTAAGGGTTAGCTCACTATAACATATTTTTTGCTAAAAAAAATTCTGAAATTGACCCGAAACCTTCAAAGTTGGAGGGAGGGGAAATCGTATGTATAGTGATAAATGCAAGTACCGTGTTATCCCGAATTTAATGCGATCGAAGCCGCGGGCAAAAGCTAGTATAGAGATAAAAAAAAATCGCTTCACTTACTTGAACATAAGCATTAAGCATTTTCAAGACATCCCAAGTGTCTTTATTCTTCTCTATAGACTTCAATATGGCGTCCACACCCTCTTTCGTTTTATTAATATAGCTCACGATATAACCCAGTTTATACATATTGTTGTGGCGATAAATTTCATGGACTCTTGCAATAATTCTTACTTTGTCTTCTAGATCGTGGACAGTCTCTTTTGTGAGATTGTGGACTTTTTCCTTGATTATTGCAACTTCATTGTCGTGTGGCGGAATGTCTACGTTTTGAGTGTCTCTAGCTTTGTTTTCTGTTTGCTGCGTTATTGCTTTACCTTCGGGTAAGATACCAGAAAGGGCTAGATTTTGCAAACGCAATTTCTTGTCGGCCAGCTTGGTATTTCCATTGTTATTTGACATTATTTTTACTTGTGTAGGTGTGACTTCTTTGGGAAATATCTCGTTCGCTTGCGGCTGTGCTTTTCCATTTTGAATTGATGTTACTCGATGGTCGGGGAGTAAGAAATTCGGTACATTTAAATTATCATCGTTGGTAGTGTGCCATATTGGTAATAAGTCCTTGTCCCTTTCAAAAGATTCTCTAGTAATGCTAGGATTCGAGTAAATTGTTGAGATGTAAGGTGCGAGCTTTGACGTGTCTTCATTCCAAGTTATTTGGGATCTTAAATTGTTCTGTAGAGTTGCCAATTGTGCCAATATAACAGTGAAAGTGAAACTATCTGTTGGTTTAAAAAGAGGGCATGGTATAAATTGATGTTTTGAGATTATGCTGATGGCTAGTTCTAGGACGGTAAGTTGTAGAGTATATTATAAATTCATTGTCTACATATAAACAAAATGAGAGTGTCTGTTTGTGCTATTGAAATAACAGTTTTTTACTACGTGCTTATGAATATGTATACGGTACATACACCAAAATATATTTGAAAAAAATTGTCTGTCTATCCGTCTGTATGTTTATTCCGGCTAATTTCTGAAATGGCTAGACCGATTTTGACTGGACTTTCATTGGCAGATAGCTGATGTAATACGGAAAAACTTTGGCTACTTTTAATTCCAGAAAAAACTTTACATTTAGCAAAATAGGGTAATGTCGTACCGCAAGCAGCTCATTTAGCTTTTGTATAGTTAGCTAACACTCTGTTTATTTTTTTCGAACTGTCTACTGCTGTTGGCCACAGATGGTCTTTACGGCTTCCCCAGGCGCGTGGCGAGCGCAGATGGCTCTCAGCCTTAAACATTTACACAACGAGACTAAGGGCGTCCCGGAGTGGGACTCGAACCTCGGCTTAGGGCGTTGCGGGGGGCTTAGTATGTTTAGGGAGAAAAGCGGCCCAGCACACGCCGGTTACGCGAATATGGAATGAGCCAACACCTTGGATAAACACAGGCGTTTAACTGCAGGAGAATATATCTTTTACCGTGAGAAATATTTACCTGGGCCAAACCATCCAACGTGGCCGGCATAACTTCAAGAAGGAGGCTAGTAGGAGGGTTCAGTTGGGCTGGGCGGCATTCGGTAAGCTACGTCATGTCTTAACGTCAACTATTCCGCAATGCTTAAAGACGAAAGTCTTTGAGCAATGCGTCCTACCCGTGCTAACATACGCAGCTGAGACATGGACACTGACTGCGGGATTGGTCACTCAACGCGCAATGGAGCGAGCTATGCTTGGAGTCTCTCTTAGGGATAAGATCAGAAATGATTTAATCCGCAAGAGAACTAAAGTTACCGACATAGCCCGCCGGACAGCAAGTTGAAGTGGGCAGTGGCTGGTCCGTATGTCGTAGAACCGATGGCCGTTGGAGCAGACAAGTTCTGGAGTGGAGACCGCGTCTTGGCAAGCGTAGCGTAGGACGCCCTCCATGGACCGACGACTTGCGGAAGGTCGCTGGTGGGAGCTGGATGAGAAAAGCGGAGGACTGGGATATCTGGCGCAAAATGGGAGAGACCTATGTCCAGCAGTGGACACAATTAATGATGTAAATGTACTTACAAATAACACAATTTCCCCACATAATCCTAGCAGTTCCTTTACACAAGTAATTTACTGTGTTCATATAATACGAAGTGGCTATTATATGTGACGAATTACCACTAATCGTATTGGTATAGTAAATTGACAATGTATCATTAAGGTTATTATAGTGTTTAAAGTTTGTTGCGTTTATAATAAGTTTAAGTGGGTATAAATGTATATAATATGTGTAGATTTAATTTTCTCCTGGTTTAGTCAAAATTCTGTTTATGTCATCTGGTCAATCTGTAGACAGATCCTTCCCTAGTAGTGTAGTGTATATTTTTTTATCATCTATAGGCAGACATTGACCGCCATCTCACCTGTATGGTGAGTATGATGCGGCCGAGGATGGATCACGCCTGCCTATAGACAGCCTATTCACTGTTATAAGAACCTACATAGTGTAGTTTTTCACGTTTTTTTTATGTGATAGCAGGCAAACGAGCAGGCGCTCATCTGATAGTAAATGACGCCGTCGCCATGTACACTTGCAATACCAGAGGGCAGAATGCATATGTCGGTAGGTTAATATGTCGGCCCTGGACTGTTTTGCAAATTGCAACACAGACTTTAGAAATTATACATATTCACAAAAAACATCTCTTCAACCTATTCGCAGTCCACTGCCTGGACATTTCCCCTAATTTTGCGCCAGATATCCCGGACCCTCCGCTTTCATCCAGCCTCCACCAGCGACTTTCGCAAGTCGTCGGTCCACCGGGGAGGGCGTCCTACGCTATGCTTGCCAAGAGGCGTCTCAAAAACATAAGAATACTTATTCAGTTGTACAAAAGGCAACCTTTCGGTGAAAGCAACCGAAGCGCCTATTGTTTGCCCCTTTGTAACGACGGGGCCCTGGGTTGATCCCAAGCAGCCCTTTAGGTAGGTCCAGCCCTTGCCTAAAAGCCTTATTTTAGTAGATTACATGAGGCAAACGAGTTGGTGTATGCTTAAGAATGTAGCTGCATTTACTTCCATGCCCCTTAATATTTTTAACTTTTGGACCAGAAAAAAACACAAAATAAAAATAAGTAATAATTTATTCGCTGGCAATAATGTTCATGCACAAAATAATTACTCATACAAAATCCATTAAAAAATGTATTATTTATTTTAATGGGCTAACTCTTGGGCACAGACTATCCTATGGAAGAGACGTGCTCAGGATGGAGCGAGCTTTCCAGGAAAAGTTTGTTTTTCATTATGCACGTAAGTATAAAAACACATAACTTAATATGAAGATACTGCAACATCTCATAAAGGAGTTAACGTTAAATTAAGTAATTGATTGCAAATAAGTTTATTCTTCAATCCGCTTCGTAAGTAGCCGCCATCTTGTGGTATTTCTTCTCTTCTTCCTCGAATTCAACTTCTTCGTCTCGACATGAGCGTCCTGGGGATTATAATAATAATTAATTAATACCGTGAGATTCGAAAAGGTGAGAGTCAAAATAAAGACAATATGTTGGTATTATTTGGTTGTTATTGCCGAAAAATACCATCGCTTAGTTAGGAATACTTTACACGTAGTTGCTATAATATACATTAAACGTCCACCAGGGGTACGAGCCTGTCTGTGCCTTGGAGTATAGCCTTAGTAGTCCCACGCGGGCCCAGTGCTGGTTGGACGACTTCACGCAAAAACCTTTAAAGCTCTTTGCAGGCGTGCGCAGGTTTCCTCACGATGATTTCCTTCACCGTAAGAGCGTCGGATGGCGTATTAATTTTGAAAATTCGAAATCACATTGGTACGTGGCGGGATTTGAAACTGCACCCTCCAGATCGGAAGGCAACATTCCACACCATTGAGCCACCGTCGCTCGCTAACCAAAGCTGCTACGCCAAACATATTTGAGTTTTCAACCATTTTTTTGACGACCCATATGGTGTAGCGGTTGAGACGTCGACTACCATTATACCAAGAGTTCTGGGTTCGATCCCCGGGCAGTACAAACATTTTGTGCATAAACATATCTGTTTGTAACGGTCTGAATGTTTTCTATGTATAATAGGTATGTATTTACAAAACACAATGTATATAAGTATGTTAATCCGTTGTTTCATCATCATCAGCTCATTAAACGTCCCACCGAGGGGCACGAGCCTACCCGTATAGGGTGATTAGGCCTATGTCGTCCACGCGTGCCCAGTGCGGATTGGACGACTTCACACACAACCTTCGAATCTCTTCGCAGGCGTGCATGAAGGTTTCCTCACGATGTTTTCCTTCACCGTAAGAGCGTCGGATAACGTATTTCTTTTCACCTGATATTGTTGATATTCTGAGATCAAATCGCTCATGTTGCTAGCTGCTTCTGTGAATTCCATCTCGTCCATGCCTTCCCGGTGTACCAATGGAGGAAAGCCTGAAAAACAATGAGAATCTGGAGTACAGACAGTACAGTAGTGATACCACGCATAGGCGTAGCCACACTGGGGCAAGCCTGGGGCGCTTGTGCACAGTGTTGGCACCTGAGTTTCAGAAAAAGAGCTTTTTGGGACGTCAAAAAGAAAGAAAGAAAGAAATATTTATTCTGTGACAGTACATAATATGACCTTAAACATATAAACTTGAATCTAAAGACACAGAACAGATATACCACTCAGCAATAGCCATGGTGATGAAGACACCATGACACTGGTCTAGAAAGGGCTAGATTGAGCGTCAAAAGATTTTCTGACCTAAAAATGCTGAAATAATCATGGCATGAAGCGGTTTTTTTTAGCTCGTCTTAAAAAAGGTCATCATGACGATAAATAGCAAAAAGTACTTGTTAGCCTGTAGAAAACTTCATTTAACTAACATTTTCAAGACAGTGAAAAAGAGCTAGATTGCTCTTCGGGCTAAATAGTTAAAAAAGGAGTTCACCTATACTGAAAAGTGCTAGATCTTGCTACAAAAGGGTTAAGGTGGCAACACTGATTACATCACTTACCACAAAGCGAGCGTGGTTGTTCTATTCACAAAATAAAATAAAATCTCACCCGTCTCCGGAACATAGCTGTGAACTGTTCCGAGATGCGTTTGAATATCTCCTGAATCGCTGTTGTGTTTCCGATGAACGTGGCGGCCATCTTGAGACCTCGGGGCGGCACGTCACACACAGCTACCTTCAAGTTGTTCGGAATCCATTCCACGAAGTAGCTGAAAATAAAATAAAATATTTTTGACATAAAAACAGCGCCATCTTGTCACAAACTAAGCATTTAGCATATGGGCACTAAACAACGGATAGACTTACATATTTTTTTGTAAATACCTACATATTATACATAGAAAACACCCAGGCCATTACAAACAGTCATGTTCGTGCACACAAATGTTTGTACTGCCCGGGAATCGAATTCGAAAATCTTTCTAAAACCAATTTGACGACCTATTTAGTGTAATGGTCGAGCCGTTGGCTGCTAAACCAAGGGTTCCGCGTTCGATCCCGTGGCAGTACAATCATCTGGTGCATGTACATGTCTGTAATGGTCTGGGTGTTTTTTATGTATAATATGTATGTATTTACTATGATATTATGTATATATAAAGGTAGATACGCCACCCGTGCCTCAAAAACTAACCGCTAAAGAGAATACAGTTGTAGGCTTTGTTTAGGTAAATGTACGCTCATTCGAATATGTGTATGTGTGCTGTCACTGTATTTGGAACACTTTCAGTTGTTTTTGTTACATATCAAGAATCATACATTTTTACATCATTGTGTATTTACAAAAAAAATTAGGCATATAAGTGTGTTTATCCGTTGTTAGTACCCATACTACTGGCTTCACGCTTACTTGGGTAGATGGCGCTGTGTGAATGTCAGTGGTTATTTATTTATTCTTTTACCTGAGTTCTTGTTCTGAATAGCAGGATCTGCTCATCTACTTCCCTCATGGACATGTGACCCGGAACATGGTGCCACGGTGAGGTACTCCCGTGGCGAGGTCGCACGCAGTCATCATGTTACCAGGATTAAACATCTGCAGGAAATTAGACACAACTTACTTATAAATTTTCTACAAACCACACACACACACACCACACACATCACACACGCACACACACACATCACACACACATCACACACACACACACACACACACACACATCACCACACACACACACCCACACACATCACACACACATACATCACACACATCACACACACACACCACCACACACACACATCACACACACACATCACACATACCATATTATACTAATATGCACGCATTCAATAAAACTTGGACATGTATGGAGACACTGGCCTCCACAACACAGGGAATCATAGTGGAGTCCAGGGCTACTGATCCAATGGTACCACTGTGATACATACATGAAGCTCTATGAATTGTGTAAGTGCGTTATATTTATATGTATCCTTGTATAATGAACTGAAATAAATATTTTTCATTTTTTTTTCAATTCATTACATAATTCGTTTAACGGTTCCACGTAAAATCAGTGTCACAGCTACCCGTAGCCGAGACAGAAAAGCTGAGTGGCAACCGATTTGGTTAACACATTTGAAATATCTTCTATACTTATGTTCAAATGTTTTCTGTATTATATTTTGTCTGTTTTTGTTTTATATGTATTATTTGCCAAATAAATTATTTCTTTTTTTTTCTTTCATAATTGATCATCAGCCTGTAACGACCTACTGCAGAGCGCAGGCCTTAAGGGGAGATTAGGCAGTTACCCACGCGTTGGTGGTAGACCACACATAAAATGATACCTTTATTAATCTATACTAAATATTATAAAGCTGAGGAGTTTGTTTGTTTGAACGCGCTAATCTCAGGAACTACTGGTTCGATTTGAAAAATTCTTTCAGTGTTAGATAGCTTATTTATCAAGGAAACCTATATATCATCATGCTATGAGCAATAGAAGCGGAGCAGCAATGAAGAATGTTTCAAAATCGTGGGGGATTTTTTCATACTTAGAGCTTTCGCTGCTTACGCTGCGTAAACGGTTAAAGTTTCGCAAAAGTCATGTATGAGAGTATTGTTCCCCTTTTAAAGGTCTACAAAAAAGTCCGCGACAACATATGTCTATCTTTTAAGGTTAGCTCCCTATAACATATTTTTTGCTATTTTTTTTTCAATTGCAATGTTTCATTTGCGAGGTGTTTCATAAATATGATAATAATCCTTATTCAAATCAATACTTTATATATTTAACAAATTGTCCTTTAATCATTCAACTTCAATTAAATCAAACAATCTTATGAGATATCGCAGTTTTAACTCACCTATATGCACGAAGTAGCGGGTTAAAGAGAGCGTTAAGCCAAAGTAACTATTCCACGCGGACGAAGTCGCACGCAAAAGCTAGTTATTTACAAAACAATATTTTTACCTGACTCATGAGCTCTGAGACGGTCTGTGGGCGATAATTAAACGAATTTCTTGCTGTCAGTGGAGCGAAACCTGTTGAAAAAAATTGGAAAATCACTTTGTGTATCTCACGAAATGAAAATTAAATATATTTTTTAAGTGCCCGCTGGGTGTCTATGTTATTATAATTAAAATGTTTAAATTCGCTACCAAATGGGTTCGTTTTATGTATGTTTGGTGATCAAAAGATGCCATCTACTTAAAATATTGGTTTGTAGTACATGCTATGTATCAGAGATGTCTGTATGTGAAAAAAGATTTTCCTGCTTTTCTGTTGAAATTTTTCCTGAATTTTATTTGCTATAAACCTCACGGAGCCCGTGACCTTTCCATCGAATGCAAAACCGTGGAAATCAGTTCGTGCGTTCTGGAGTTATAGCGTCAGGAAGGAAAACCCGACTTATTTTTATATAGTAGATTACCCAAAGAACACAAGCTACTTGCTTACATTGGGGATTGATGAAGCTGTTTGAATGTCTGTGACTTCTGTGGGTATTTTATTTTTATCAACTACTTTTAGACAGAGGATGGATCATGCCTGCCTTAAAACAGCCTATTCACTCTTGCCTCGAAGACGGCCAGGTTGTAATGATTGGGCAACACATAAGGAGGCAAAGAGTCCCATTCCTTCGCGGTGCGCATTAGGAATAAGGCACCATAGCGCGCTATGCGGATAAATGAATGTCAACCACTTAAGGATGGAACGGTCGCCAGCGTCTTGTATCCCGATGTGAAAAGGGGCTGTGGAATTTATTCGTGTAATTATTCATTACAGGCCAGGACAATAAAAATCACATACCTGGCATGAAGAAGTGTAGTCTAGGGAAAGGCACCATGTTCACGGATAGCTTCGGAGGTCTTGCGTTCAGCTGTCCAGGAAACCAAGGCAGGTGTCACTCCGACTTGTGTACTGGCAAGAAAAATTTATTTTTATTACTTCGATATGAACCATTGACAGTCGGCATAGATATTATGAGTAGGGTATGCAAAGTGAGCAGTGACACTAATCGCAAAAACAATAAATAATTTACATTTTTGTCAACTTAAGTGCTGTTGTTATAGCAGATAGTCCACCAATACGCACATTGCTTCTGCTTGAGAGCGTTGGGGCTCAGTGGTGTGGACTGTCGCCTTCCTACCGGGAGGTGAGGTTCAAATCCGACACGTACCAATGTATTTTCGAATTTCCGAAAATATATGTACGTTATCCGACGCTCTTACGGTGAAGGAAAACATCGTGAGAAACCTCATGCACCCCTACGAAGAGATTCGAAGGTTGTGTGTGAAGTCCAATCGCACTGGGCCGCGTGGACGACTAAGGCCTAATCACCCTATACGGGTAGGCTCGTGCCCTCGGTGGGGACGTTTAATGAGCTGATGATGATGTTTATAGCAGATCGATTATGATTTCAAATCTGTAGAGGGAAATGGGCGCACAAGTGGGAATCGTTTAATATGTTGGCGATTTTCTGGGTTGCATGGATGCAGAGGGTATGCACACTTGTTTGCATTCTTCTTTATATGGGCTGCATGACACTCCCATTGGTATGGTATGTGGAGCGAGCTAACCGCTAATCCGACGAGAACTAAAGTTACTGACATAGCCCGCCGGATCAGCAAGTTGAAGTGCAGTGATGTGGTCAACGTATGTCGTAAAGCCGATGCCGTTGGAGCAGACGAGTACTGGAGTGGAGACCGCGTCTTGGCAGGCGTAGCGTAGGACGCCCGACCGATGGACCGACGTCTCCCGATAGGTAAAGATCACGGATAGGCATAGGTCTACACCATTTTGTTTTCTTCATCCAGCCTTCATCAGCAACCTTTCTCAGTCGGTCCTCGGTCTTTGTCCTACGCTACGCTTGTCAATACGTAGTCTCCGCTCCAGAACTCGCCTGCTCCAAACGGACATCGGTTTTGCGACATACTTAAACAACCTTGGCATTGCAACTTGCTGATCCGGCGGGCTGTATCGGTAACTTTTGTTCTCTCACGAATAACTGATTGTATTCCGAAAAGAGATATCCATATCTCGCTCCATTGCCTGTTGAGTAACTTTAAACTTGTGAACCAATCCCGCAGTCAGTGTCCATGTCTCAGCTGCGTAAGTTACGGTTAGGACGCATTGCTCAAAGACTTTGTCTTCAAGCATTGCGAATTGAAGACCTGGCGTACTTACAAAATTGTTTATTTGTTTAATTAATAAAAAGTAAAACATATTGCTTGAGCTGCGTAAGTACGTAAATATGTTACGGACAAAACGCAATGCTCAAAGACTTTGTCTTCAAGCAAGCGAATCGAAGACCTGGCAAACTTACAAAATTGTTTATCTGTTAAAGCTAAAAAAAATCATATTGTTATCGAAAGAAAAGGTAAAACTTACCGAAATCAGATGGTTCAGATCCCCATAGCTCGGGCTGGACAGCCTCAGTGTCCTGAAGCATATATTGTATAACCCTCATTGTCGATACAGAACACATATCCGTGTTTCCACAAGCTGATGTACCGATAAAGTTGCATTATACGGCTCCAGTACTACTTCGCTGACCTTAAAATTATACGTAAATTATTACTCAGAATAGAAAATTATCATGAAATATGCAAAAGGTCGCTGGTAGAGGCTGGATGAGAAAAGCACTAGTCGTCTAGGTAGGTACCACAGGCCAGTTAACGTCCCGGAACAGGAGTTGGGATGAAAATGAAAAATGAAAAGTGTTTATTCAGTTTAGGTCCTTAAAGAACACTTATGAATGTCAAATGAAGCTACCACTGGTTCGGGAGGTAGTTTTCCACTGAGAAGAAACCAGCAAGAAACTCAGTAGTTACTCTTTTCAAAAAAATTGTGTTGAATACAGATTCATTTGTAATCAAAATAATTATATAAAGCAAATTATATTTTCAATTTTTATCGTATTATGTATTGGTAAAAAATAATCTAAAGTACTATTAAAGTTAAGATAAAAAAAAAAAAAAAAAAACAAAAGTAGTGCAGGCGTGGAAATCAACATGTCCATGAGTTTTTATCATTTATATAATCTTCAACACTATAGTAAGCTTTTTTTATTAAAATAGACTTTACATGAGACTTAAACTTATGCAGGGGTAAATCAATTACATTTTGTGGTAGCTTATTAAATATTTTAATGCTTAATCCCACAAATGAGTTCCCAACCTTATGCAATCTAAGATTTGGAACGGCAAGTTTGTGTTTGTTCCTAGTGTTCAAACTATGATTATCTGACTTTTTTGAAAATACATGTAAATTTTTGTGTACATAGATGACGCAGTCTAGAATGTACTGAGACGGTAATGTTAAAATATTTATTTGTTTAAATAATTCCCTTAGTGAGTCACGTGATTTAAGGCCGTATATGGCACGGATGGATCTTTTCTGCAATACAAAAATTGTTTGTAGATCAGCAGCAGACCCCCACAAAAGTAGACCATAAGACATCACGCTGTGAAAATAGCTAAAATACACAAGTCTTGCAGTCTCAATATCAGTGAGACTTCTTATCTTCCTTACAGCATATGCAGCGGAACTAAGCCTTCCTGCCAAAGCCGCAATATGGGGACCCCACTGCAATTTTGCGTCTAATTTTATACCCAGGAAAACGGTTGAATTTATTACTTCCATGGGTCCTTCATCCAAAGTGATGAAAGTATCTACCTGCCTTACATTAGGCATTGTGAACTTAATACATTTGGTTTCTTAGAGTTAAGAAGTAAATTATTGGTCGTAAACCAATGTAATACCTGAGAAAGTGTAGTATTTACATCGTCAAAAGTTTCTTTTTGTCTATCCACGTTAAATATAAGAGATGTATCATCAGCAAAATANTGTGGGTATTTTATTTTTATCAACTACTTTTAGACAGAGGATGGATCATGCCTGCCTTAAAAACAGCCTATTCACTCTTGCCTCGAAGACGGCCAGGTTGTAATGATTGGGCAACACATAAGGAGGCAAAGAGTCCCATTCCTTCGCGGTGCGCATTAGGAATAAGGCACCATAGCACGCTGTGCGGATAAATGAAATGTCAACCACTTAAGGATGGAAACGTTCGCCAGCGTCTTGTATCCCGATGGTGAAAAGGGGCTGGTGGAATTTATTCGTGTAATTATTCATTACAGGTCAGGACAATAAAAATCACGTACCTGGCATGAAGAAGTGTAGTCTAGGGAAAGGCACCATGTTCACGGCAAGCTTCCTGAGGTCTGCGTTCAGCTGTCCAGGAAACCGAAGGCAGGTGGTCACTCCAGACATTGTGTACTGGCAAGAAAAAAATATTTTTATTACTTCGATATGGAACCCATTGACAGTGGCGTGCATAGATATTATGAGTAGGGTATGCAAAGTGAGTGACACTAATCGCAAAAACAATAAATAATTTACATTTTTGTCAACTTAAGTGCTGTTGTTTATAGCAGCATAGTCCACCAATACGCACATTGCTTCTGCTTGAGAGCGTCGGTGGCTCAGTGGTGTGGACTGTCGCCTTCCTACCGGGAGGGCTGAGGTTCAAATCCCGACACGTACCAATATATTTTCGAATTTCCGAAAAATATATGTACGTTATCCGACGCTCTTACGGTGAAGGAAAACATCGTGAGGAAACCTTCATGCACCACTGCGAAGAGATTCGAAGGTTGTGTGTGAAGTCGTCCAATCCGCACTGGGCCCGCGTGGACGACTAAGGCCTAATCACCCTATACGGGTAGGCTCGTGCCCCTCGGTGGGGACGTTTAATGAGCTGATGATGATGTTTATAGCAGATCGATTATGATTTCAAACCTGTAGAGGGAAATGGGCGCACAAGTGGGAATCGTTTAATATGGTATGGTATGTGGAGCGAGCTAACTCGAGGTCTCGCTTAAGTATCAGAAACGATGTTATCCGCACGAGAACTAAAGTTACTGACATAGCCCGCCGGATCAGCAAGTTGAAGTGGCAGTGATGTGGTCACGTATGTCGTAAAGCCGATGCCCGTTGGAGCAGACGAGTACTGGAGTGGAGACCGCGTCTTGGCAGGCGTAGCGTA
This sequence comes from Leucinodes orbonalis, assembly GCA_019425675.1. NCBI lineage: Eukaryota > Metazoa > Arthropoda > Insecta > Lepidoptera > Crambidae > Leucinodes > Leucinodes orbonalis. The sequence continues at coordinate 147,544 of PQWD01002040.1, read as the reverse complement.
GGACGCCCGGACCGATGGACCGACGTCTCCCGAAAGGTAAAGATCACGGATAGGCATAGTTCTACACCATTTTGTTTTCTTCATCCAGCCTTCATCAGCAACCTTTCTCAGTCGGTCCCTCGGTCCTTTGGTCCTACGCTACGCTTGTCAAGACGTAGTCTCCGCTCCAGAACTCGCCTGCTCCAACGGACATCGGTTTTGCGACATACTTAAACATACCTGTGGCATTGCAACTTGCTGATCCGGCGGGCTGTATCGGTAACTTTTGTTCTCTCACAAATAACTGATTGTATTCCGAAAAGAGATATCCATATCTCGCTCCATTTCGTGTTGAGTAACTTTAAACTTGTGAACCAATTCCGCAGTCAGTGTCCATGTCTCAGCTGCGTAAGTTACGGTTAGGACGCATTGCTCAAAGACTTTGTCTTCAAGCATTGCGAATTGAAGACCTGGCGTACTTACAAAATTGTTTAATTAATAAAAAGTAAAACATATTGCTTGAGCTGCGTAAATACGTAAGTATGTTACGGACAAAACGCAATGCTCAAAGACTTTGTCTTCAAGCAAGCGAATCGAAGACCTGGCAAACTTACAAAATTGTTTATCTGTTTAAAAGCTAAGAAATAAATCATATTGTTATCGAAAAGAAAAGGTAAAACTTACCGAAATCAGATGGTTCAGATCCCCATAGCTCGGGCTGGACAGCCTCAGTGTCCTGAAGCATATATTGTATAACGCCTCATTGTCGATACAGAACGACATATCCGTGTTTTCCACAAGCTGATGTACCGATAAAGTTGCATTATACGGCTCCAGTACTACTTCGCTGACCTAAAATATACGTAAATTATTACTCAGAATAGATATCCTATCCTATCCTATTCAACCTATCGCAGTCCACTGCTGGACATAGGTCTCCCCCATTTCGCGCCATATATCCCGGTCCTCCGCTTCCCTCATCCAGCCTCCACCAGCGACCTTTCGCAAGTCGTCGGTCCATCGGGCCGGAGGGCGTCCTACGCTACGCTTGCCGAGACGCGGTCTCCACTCCAGAACTCGTCTGCTCCAACGGCCATCGGTTCTGCGACATACGTGACCAGCCCACTGCAACTTCAACTTGCTGATCCGGCGGGCTATAGATAGAATATTGCAATATTTCAGAATAGATAAATTATCCTGAAATATTGCAAAAGGTCGCTGGTAGAGGCTGGAAGAGAAAAGCACTAGTCGTCTAGGTAGGTACCACCGCAGTGCCAGTTATCGTCCCGTGGAACAGGAGTTTGATGCATTTTTGTGTTTCAGGATCAGGGCACTGTAGCTAGTGAACCGGGTATAAGAGACGTTACATCTATCGTCTCAGGTGTCGGGCGCAGTGCGGCATTGAAGGAGGATAATGACTGTCTATCAGTTGATGGTCTCCTTTAATACCGCTCTGTCATGGTTAGGCGTATCACTTACCATTAGGTGAGCGTCCTGGCCGTCCTGTGTACTTATAACATAAAATTATCGCAAGTTTGAGCAACGATCGTGTAGCCATCCTTTAAGTAGGACGAGATAAAAAATAAGGAGAATAAAAAAACACTACACGCGCGTTTATTCCCGATTCTCGGCAGCTTTAATCTTTGAAAAGAGTGACTACTGAGTTTCTTGCTGGATTCTTCTGAGTGGAAAACTACCTCCCGAACCAGTGGTAGCTTCATTTGACATTCATAAGTGTACTGTAAGGACCTAAACTGAATAAGCACTTTTTCATTTACATTTCTTTAAGGACAATTAAGTGATTCAGCCTGCATTGCAGGGAATCCCAACCAAACTGGGAAAAATCGAAGTGACTTCACTATGCAATCTCTCCTTGGGATTCGAACCCATGACCCCTGTGACGCAGTGATCTTGACCACTAGAGGCAGTTAGGTAGCACATTACCTTAGGCGAAGGAACCACGCTGAAAGTGTTCATGATGCGGTCAGGGTATTCTTCTCTGATCTTGCTGAGCAGGAGGGTTCCCATGCCTGAACCGGTTCCCCCTCCGAGCGAGTGCGTGAGCTGAAACCCTTTATGAAGAATCATGTATTAGAAAAATTTCTTCGTTCGTGTTAAATTCGGGATAAAATGTTGCGTTGAGGGAAACCTTTCATCCTTTAATTTTAAGGGCTTAATAAATGTAAAAATGAATGCAGGTATTTTTCATTAGCAATAAAGAGTGTATGTTTTAGAAATTGCGGAATGCTCCAGACAAAATTTCACCTCCCAATGAAGGGAAGCGGGAGTTAGAAAGAGACAAAAAGTAGCCTATGAAAGATGGACAAATAAACAGACACTTATAATGTTAGTATTAGCTTATGACGGCTCAACACGCGTGCCCAATGCGAATGTAACGACTACCAGCTGAGAGTATCCGAAATAAGTTAGTATTATATTCAAACCATTGACAAATTTTGTACCTTGCAAACAGTCGCAGCCTTCAGCTTCCTTACGTATGACGTCTAGAACAGCATCAACCAACTCTGCACCTTCTGTGTAGTGACCCTTGGCCCAGTTGTTTCCTGTACAAACACATTCTTTTTACAAAAGTTGTGTGACAGGATTAGGAATGCTGTTATTAGAGAAAAGTGTGGTCTGAAAGTAGATGTAGTGTCAAAAGTAGAAAGAGGTATGTTAGGATGGTATGGACGCTTTCTTTCTCTCTTCTTAAGAAGGCTGGGGTCCCAAGGAAAAGGTATAAAAGAGCTTGTATGAAAAGATTGATGGATGTGAATGAAGCTAGGGAAGTATGGCAGGAGCGCGCAAAGTGGCGTTCCATCATCTCTGCCTACCCCTCTCCAACCAAGGCGTGAGCTTTATTTTTTTACACATTCTTCATTAGTCATCCATCGTAACAATTTTGGTTTTAGTAAAATTGATAAAAAAACATCTTTGAAACATTGGAATATATCATCTTTACGTTACAAGTAAGCAATTGAACTGAAGAAAATCTGTTTTTTATGCCTGTTGCTGTTAAGAGAGCTAGAGAGAGAGAGAGAGAACTTACGGAAGCTGGATGAGGAAAGCGGAGCAATGGGGTATCTGGCGCAAAATGGGGGAGACCTACAGGTTGAAGAGGGAGAAATAGATAATATCTTACCAGCACCGCTCTGTCCGAACACGAAGTTGTCCGGTCTGAAGAGTTGTCCGTAGGGACTGGCGCGGACGGCATCCATTGTCCCGGGCTCCAGGTCAACCAGGACCGCTCTGGGCACATATTTACCTGGAAACAGACAAGTTCATTTCGTCATGAATATCTCAAATATCCTCAAACTCAATATATCGTTATTCAAATAAATCTCGTCAAATTCTTATTACTTATATATTATTTGTGGCTCTACCAGCACAGATATTGAATAAGTAGGATCTTCGAGAAGAGCAGGCAAGAAACTCGATACTTAGTCACTCTTTTAAACTTTTTATAGTATTGACACATAAAGTCAAAGTCAAAAACATTTATTTCAAATTAGGCTTACAAAAAGCACTTATGATATAATATAGTATTGGTTAAGAACAGAGTTTTGTCATTTCATGAAAAAAAAGATCATTACTCGTTTAGGTAGGTTCCACCGCAGTGCTAGATATCGTTCTCGTATCGAAAATACAAGTGTTTTGAACTTCTATCGTCTCGGGTGACGGGCGCCAGGCAGTGTTGACAGAAAATAAAGACTACCCACTATTATTTATGTCCTTCAAGATAGCATCTGTCATGGTAAGGCATATCACTTACCACCTGGTGACCAAACAGAACGTCCCATTCAGTTTGTGACATAAAAAGTAACTTGTAACGCTAATTACTTACCACCAGATGCTTCATTTGTAGTATACATTAATCCTCTCCTGTTGTAGGGGGTTCTCTCCGCGATACACTCCCTGAGGGTCTACTCCGTGTTCATCAGAGATCACCTCCCAGAACTGTAAGTAAAATATAACAATTGATAGTAACATAAGTCCCCATTTGGGGCAGACCTATGTCCAGCAGTGGACTGCGATAGGTTGAAGAGAAGTCCCCATTTTAGCCTCAAGATCACTTCGATATATTAAGCTGCGTTCTCACTGGACGCCGCGCCGCGCCGTGTTGATATGTGCGTGCCCGCACGCGCCACGCGTCTAATAAACAGTAGTGCTGCCAGTTTAGATCATAAGAAACACACGGTCCAACTGCTTCCATGGTTCAGTGTGCTAAGCGTTGGGTGTAAATCTTGAGATCTTGGGTTCAAATCCCGTAATAAGACCAAACAGTGAAAGTAACTTTGTGTGACTTTTCCCATCACATTTTTATATTATAAAGTGTACAAGACGGTCAGGACACTCATGGGATGGTAATTGATACACCTGACCATGACAGAGCAGCATTGATGAAGCGTTGTGGGTCACTGTCCAAACTCCCCATAACCATGACATGTGGGAAGGCCTGGGCCTACAGTGGGCCGTTAAAGGCTGATGATGATGATGGCTCAGAAGCGTGGGAGATAAAGGTGAAACTGAAGTACTAAAGCATCACAACTCCTTGCTTGCTGAATGAAGATATATTGTTGACGGTTATTTATTTTTTTAGCTAGGTTCTGAGCCTTATTATTATTTAAATAAAGAATTTTATCACTAGGAATACGAGTGTGATGTTTGTGTAGGTTAATGACGCGTATATTTTTTTTCATTAAAAACCTTTTCCTCTGTAAGGAATAATAATAATTTATTATCACATAATAATCCATTTTTTATTCGTAAAAAATCACTTCATCATCAGCTCATTAAAAAATCACTTATTCTAGGGTAAATGCCGTAATTAATGTATTAGCTAATACTACTTTGAATCAATAATAGTGAAAATACACTCATTCTAGGGTGGGTGACTAATTTAATTTAATAGTTAGTACTTAATACTTACTTTTGATCCAATCTGATTACCGCACTGGCCGGCTTGAACGTGCACTATTTCGCGCATTTTAGAAAAATAAAAAAACAAAAAACACAGAGTATGAAACTTAAAGGAGGTTAAAAGAGGTAAACTGCAAGGAGGTGATATAACCTTAACTTTATCATCTTATCGGTTTATTCTACTGAAAGACTGATAGCTCATGCAGTACTCATTTACTGATAGTGATACGAACGATAGATTATTATAATGATGCCAATTTCAATAGGTCCCTTTGTAATACGAATTGTTTAAATGTGACAAGTATTTTTTATTGTCAGTTTTGGACTTTTGGTTTTAGTAATTTAAACCTAGGTGTGGTGATAATGGTCATTGTCCTTTCGGTTAAGGCCTTGGCCAGCGTAAGTATTTGGATTAGGTAATGGCAGGGTAGGTCTTGATAGATAGACATTTTTATTTCATTTTTCTTGGTAGATATCTCTGGGCTTAAGGCAAATCCCACGGGTTAAACTTTTTTATGATAGAAGTGTACAGGACGGTCAGGACGCTCACCGGAAGGTAAGTGATATGCCTGACCATGGCGGCATTGAAGGAGACTAACAATTACTGATAGACATTATTTACAATGGGCGTCGGTGGCTCAATGGTGTGGATACTTGCCTTCCGATCTGGAGGGCGCAAGTTTCGAAATTATATCTCTTACGGCGAAGGAAAATTACAAAGAAATTCAAAGGTTGTACGTGAAGTCGGCCAATCCGCATAGGGCCCGCGTCGACGGCTAAGGTCTATACACCCAAGTACGGGTAGGCTCGTGCCCCTTGTTGGGGACGTATAACAAGCTGAGATGATGATGATGATCGTCATAAGAGTGCTGTATGGAAGGCCTGGTCCTGCAGTGGAGGCTTAAGGGCTGATGATGAAGAACATAAATCGCGTTGATCCAATATCTGGCTAGCTTTAGGACAGTTGGCTAGTCGAATGTTTTTTTTTATGTTATAGCGGGCAAACGAGCGGACGGTTCATCTGATGGTAAATGACGCCGTCTTATGACTACTCATAGGACATAGGACGTTCGATACCTAGTACCTAGCCTAGCCATCTTGGCTTGGGTGTCAATGTTGGTAAAATTTAATCCACAAATTTCCTTTCAGCGCAAGAATTTTTTACTATTTCAAACTTCGCTTATTAAGCTCATATAGCCCTTTATAAGTGACAGGCTCATAGATAACATGTTGATTGATAAAAATGATAAAGAAGCGTTAGGAATTAATGTGCTTAAGAAAATTAAATTATACTAGCTGAATACATAGTAGTTATTTTGATACTTATTTTAAATTATTTTTTGTTTCTGTTTACGTTCGAAAATCAAAGGTGAATTTTGATTTTATACTATTTTAATTCCAAGGATTATTAGGGACACAGAAAAAAATTAGGAATTTGAAAATATATATTTTTAGCACTATATGTTAAAAATTGTATACGAAAAACAATTGGGGACCTTTAAATGAATTTGAATATGCAACAAATGCGTTACCTCGTAGGAATCAAACGAGGCGTTAACAAATGTTTCTAAACTGTATTGTCATTTTGACAGTTAGCAAGCTGTCAAATCTGTCAAAATAAAAACATGTTTTGCGTAAATACTTCAAATTCTTGTGCAACAAAATGTTTACCAAATTATTAGCAATTTAACCAATAAAAATAATACATCACAGTCACATAACATGCATTGGAGACCAGCACCGGTAGTGCATATTACTAAACATCACAAAATGTAAAAATTACCCGGAAAGCCTGCGAAAATCCGGTATCCAACCTCTGGAGATGGTGAAATTTCTGAAACTTTTAATAACAGGCTGTATATGCCTAACAGCCTTACTTGGTGATTACGTAGTGTTCCAGTCGAAGTTTTCGACCTCATTCGCTTTCCGAGCGGTCTCGGATAGTGCAGTTCATGCGATAATCGGAATGCTTTCAGCAATATTGTTTTTCAGTCGCGAATCTACACATTATGATTCTACGTGCGTATATAACGTGATATTATGTACTGCTGTGTCTTCGATCATCGATATCGATCACTTTATAGTTGCAAAATCTATTTTATTAAAGGTAATAGCCCTATTTTAAAATACATCAACATATATCTGCAAAAAAATAATATACGTATTTTATGTTTGAGCTGGTAATTGTACTGATGAAGATTAATTACTTAATAAGATTGAATAATATGCCCACTCAAACACAAATCGTCTTTCGTTATCATCATCTTTCATTATATGTAGGTTTAAAGATGTATTTATTTCTCAAAAAGAACTACTATTTCCTGAGCGATATGACCTTAAAAAAAGAGTGTATTCCCTGTTGAAAGGCCAGCAATGCATTTCAGTGCCGTCTGGTATTGCAAATGTACATGGGTGGCGGTGACATTTACCATCAGATGAGCCGTTTGCTTGTTTGCCTGCTATAGCATAAAACAAAAACTACAAAATCACTCGCATGAAAAACAGCTCACATATGTAATACCATGAGCGGTTGTACATAGCACAGGTGGAAACTCACAACACACAATACATGAATCCATTAAATATGTCTACATTCAAACAGTTAAATTACTCATTTAAAAAAACTTACAAAATACCTTAATTTAAACCTATATTTGTTGCAGGATCTCATAGGGTTGAAGCAACGAGGCTTCCTCCACTGTACCTCCTTATGGATCCTACTCACAATAACATTACTAATATACTGTTATATGATCAAAAGGATTGACGCATACGTCAGTACTTGGATGTTAATTGTTGCATTCATGAGTCACCACATCAGAGACGCTAACAGACGAGGAATATGGTTGTATCCGTTTGGACATACGCCAGCGTTGAGTAAACATTTATACGTAATACTATTGTCTACAATGCCACAGTTATTTGCGATCATGTGCAGGTACATGAAACCTGCAACTGAGAAGTTTTCGGACCATCCATATATTGTTTAAATAAATAGGATTCTCTCTCTATCGCAGTCCACTGCTAGACATAGGTCTCTCCCATTTTGCGTCAGACATCCCGGTCCTCCGCTTTCGCATGTCGTCGGTCCATCGGGTCGGAGGGCGTCCTACGCTACGCTTGCCGAGACGCGGTCTCCACTCCAGAACTCGTCTGCTCCAACGGACCGAGGCTCTGCGACATACGTGACCAGCCCACTGCCACTTCACTTCAAATAGGATTGTTTCGGCCCAAAGGGGGCATTAAGCTGCAACTGTCAGAAAAATTGTAGCAGAAAAAACGCAATAGACAGAAAAGACTTGGTCACAAAAAGGCTGTTTACGTTCATAACTTCGATTCATTATCAGCTCATTAAACATCCCCACCGAGGGGCACGACCCTAACCGTAAGGGTGTTCAGAGCGGTTTGGACAACTTCACGCACAACCTTTGAATCTCTTTGCAGGCGTGCGTGCGCAGGTTTCCTCACGATGTTTTCCTTCACCGTAAGAGCGTCGGATACCGTACATATAAATAAATAAATAATAATAAATAAATAAATATCCACTGACATTCACACAGCGCCATCTAGCCCCAAGTTAAGCGTGAAGCCTGTATTATGGGTACTAAACAAACGGATAAATATACTTATATACATTTTTTTTTGTAAATACATACATATTATACATAGAAAACACCCAGACCATTACAAACAGACATGTTCATGCACACAAATGTTTGTACTGCCCGGGGATCGAACCCGGAACCCTTTGTGTTGCAGTCGACCTCTCAACCGCGACACCAAATGGGTCGTCAACATATAATTTCGAAACTTCGAAAACATATTGGTGCGTGGCGGTATTTGAACCACAGCCCTCCAGATAGGAGGGCAACAGTCCACACCATTGAGTGCGAATCGTTTCGATTATTTAACATGTTGTATAGAAAAGAGCTTTCAATGGGACCAACCCTGTTTTCGTCCCTTGCAATTGTGTTTTTTCTACCAGTTTCAGCCTCATGGTCAGCTTGACTAGATACTTTTCGCAGCTTTCATATTATAGGGGCACAATTCTAAAAGTTCTCATGAAATCGGTCATAAATAAATTAAAACATTAATGACAAAATATAAATAAATATAATTTTCTTATAAGAGTAGTTAGTTATGAATTACTTATCGCATATTAAGTTTATCCCAGCATTATTAAAACGACACACTTTACTCGGAAATGAAAAAACTAAGTCACAAATAAGTTTTCGCGGCTTCATTGCACGTTCTGACTCTTTCTATCAAGAGCGTCATGTAGATGTGTTGATTTTGGGCCCGTTTATAAGTAAAACTCAATAACGCTAATTTTTAAGATGTGCCCCTATAGTATGAAAGGTGCGTTTTCATGAATAATGTAATACAATACTGTAATGTTTGTAATCTTACTACTTCAAGTCATGGGATCATCATCATCATCATCATTACAGCCCAATTATGTCCACTGCTGAACGAAGGCCTCCCCTAATGATTTCCACGCGGACCGATCCCTTGCAGTTGACATCCATCTGCTACCCGCCACCTTAACCAGATCATCCGTCCATCTGGTTGGGGGTCGGCCTACGCTTCGCTTTCCGTTACGTGGACGCCACTCGAGAACCTTTCCGCCCCATCGGCCATCGGTTCTACGCACTATGTGCCCTGCCCACTGCCACTTCAACTTGCTTATCCTGTGGCTATGTCGGTCACCCTAGTTGGGATAGTCATGGGATATTCCAAGATAAACTCATTTATGATTTAATAAATATAACTTTCTTATTCATTTTATTTTCTCAGTTATTTTAAAACATTGTTATACAAGTTTATTTTTTTTTATACCTACATGTGTACTTATTCGTAAAAGCAATATTTCTAAGTCATTTATTGAATTTTTGTATCAGTATGAAGACTAGAGATTTAGTTAGTGAGATTTTAGTAAAATTAATTTATTTAAAAATAGTTTATTATTTTGTACATAGGTTAAAAATATAAGAGCAATAAAAGTGTAATAAATACTATCCTTGTTATTTTAATCAACCACACGTTTAATGACGACCCATTTGATGTAATGGTTGAGACGTCTACTACACCAAGGGTTCCGGGTTCGATCCCAGGGCAGCAAATTTTTTTCTTCATGCATATGAAGTTTTAAAATTTTTGTCTGTCTCTTTGTTCCGGGTAATCTCTTAAACGGCTGTATTGATTTGGACGGAACTTTTATTGGTAGGTGGCTGGTGTCATAAGGAAAAATATAAGCCTACCTTTATTTAGACAAAACGTGTATTTTCGAAAATAAAGCAATGTTTTACCGCGCGACGGCCGCGCGTCGCGTGCGCTGTGCGAATTAGGTTTAATTTTTTACTGCGGAAGAATATAATCTTATAACGTGGGGAACTAGTGTTAAATAAATATTCCCGTCTTTTTTACAAACTTAATTTATTTCATTAAACATTTTAAATGTGTTTGTATTATGAATTACTGTAGGAGTTGTCTTCACGTCTCCCCCGGCCATACAACGCTTTCTATCCAATCGATGTAGCTAGACACCCTGGTGTACACTCCAGGCTTATTACTCTTCCCGCACTGCTTCCCGAATGACGTCACGCCCATTATGTAGAAGATGCACGGGTTTTCCTTGGACGCCACTTGTATAGGAGACCCGGAGTCACCCTGAAATAGAGTTTTATATATTTTAAAATTAATTATTAGGAATAACAAATATATTCTATATTTACAAAGTTCAAATGGAGATGGATATAGGCTGATTTTTGTCTAATTCTGACCTCGTCTTTCCCAAAAATGGGGGTCGTAAGTTTATATGGAGCATTCCGCAGTATTTAAGGTAGAAAGTAAAAAATTTGGTATGCAGGATTGCAGACTTTTTGTCACTATAAAAAAAAAACTTGCAACATTTTCGGAAATCAGCCCCCAAAGCCTTAACAGAGATGGGGGAAGGGGGGGGATTTATATAGGACCTTCCGCAGTTTTCAAGATCGTAACCTAATCGATGGAAAGACGTATAAGTAATATCATCTACAGTAGGGTACAAATAATATTCTGTTTCGTAATCAGAAAAAGGGCACCGTGTTACCCGAATTTAAAACGAACGAAGCCGCGGGCAAATGCTACTTATATTTTGTTTCACTAACAAATGTTAAAATCATTCTTAATAAGAATTGCATACATAAAAAAAATAAGACCAAGTGTACACTTAATTATAGGTAAACACCGCATACATTAAATAAATAAATATAAATAAATAAATATCCACTGACATTCACACAGCGCCATCTAGCCCCAAGTTAAGCGTTAAGCCTGTATTATGGGTACTAAACAACGGATAAACATACATATATACATTTTTTTTTTTTGTAAATACATACATATTATACAAAGAAAACACCCAGACCATTACAAACAGACATGTTCATGCACACAAATGTTTGTACTGCCCGGGGATCGAACCCGGAACCCTTGGTGTTGCGGCCGACCTCTCAACCGCAACACCAAATGGGTCGTCAAATATTAATCTATTAAAACAAACGATATTAGTAAAGAAGGTATTTATATTTTACAACAAAAAAAAGTGCTGGGATCTACCCCTAGGCAACGGCTTTTTGCAAGAGCTTGCGCAAAATGTTAAGATAAACAAAGATGGCCGACCTGACACGTGTCTTTCCCGCCCCGAAGCTCCCCCGCGCACATCTGTGAAGGGACGAATCCTTTCCAATGTCTGTATTGACTGGTTAATAGCAATGGATCGCAATAATCATTTTCCAAAAGAGACAGGGACACCTTCTGCAGTTCTTTGGACGTTTTCTTTGTTACTGAAAAGATAAATGAGTGAAAACACAAAGCTCAATAGTCTTTGAAATAATGTTTTTTTTTATGTTACAGAGTGTATAGGACGGGTCACCTGATGGTATGTGATACGCCCGACCATGACAAAGTGGCATTGAAGGAAAATTAATAATTGATAGACAGTTTTTTTTTCTTCATCAATGCCGCACTGCGCCCGTCCCCCGAGACAACAGTTGTTAGGTCTCTTATACCCGGTAATTTTACTAGCTACAGTGCTCTCATCCCAAAACATAAAAGTGCATAACACTCCTATTTCACGGGACGATATCTGGCACTGAGGTGGTACCTACCTAGACGACTCAGTACCGAGTCTACCACCTAGTGAAATTGTAGTATACGCGTAGCTAGATACAAATAAAACGAGGCTAGATGAGAACAACGGAGAATCAGGCTATCTGGCGCAGAATGGGGGACCTATGTCCAGCAACGGACGGGTCCGGCCGTTATCCCGAATTCCGGGTTACCCCCGGCCGGTATACTTCCATAATTTTTTAAGAATAATCAATAACACATTCTTGAATGTGGGAGAATACCGGCCGGGATGCAACCCGGAATGGGGGCATAACGACCGGACCCTAGTGGACTGCGATAGGTTGTAGAGAGAAATAAAAAAAAATCGTTATCTCTTTCTCTCACTCTCTTAAATAGATATGAATATCGGTATGGTACCGAGCTCGAGCCCGAGCCTACCCGTACGCGTGTGTATAGGCCTTAGTCGTTCACGCGGGCCCAGTGCAGATTGGCCGACTTCACGGACAACCTTTGAATCTCTTCGCAGGCATGTGCATTTTTCCTGATGTTTTCCTTCACCGTAAGAGCGTCGGATAACGTACATATAATTGCGAAAATACATGGGTACGTGGCGGGATTTGAACCTGCGCCCTCTCGGTAGGAAGGCAACAGTCCACGTTGAGCCACCAACGCTCTTGTGCGAACTGACTGTCACAAAAAAGTCCTTACCGGTATCTTTCACCCCCCATCCAGTGGCCAGAGCTCGTTCGTAGCCTCCGAAGTCATTCTTAGTCCAGAGACAGGCCGGTCTGATCGCGTCTTCGAAAATCACATCTGTTGCCAGTTCAATGAGAGCGATATCATTATATTTGGACGGTGGCTGGTAGTCTGGATGTTTGTGGATATGCCTTATTGGCACCTGTGAGGAAAAATAAACGTTTTCATTAGTATTGCCTCTACATTCTATTCGATAGTTAAATCATCATCAGCTCATTAAACGTCCCCACCGAGGGGCATGAGCCTACCCGTATGGGGTTGTATAGGCTTTAGTCGTCCACGCGGGCCCAGTGTTGATTGGCCGACTTCATAATCTTCGCAGGCGTGCGCAGGTTTCCTCGCGATATGTTTGCCTTCATCGTAAGCGCGTCGGAAAACGTACATATAATTTTCAAAATATTGGTCCATGGCGGGATTTGAACTTGCGCCCTCCAGATCGGAAGGACCAATAAGCCGCCGACACGTTAAAAAAATGTATATGTTTTTATTACTATATTTATAAAAAAAATATATAAGTATGTTTATCCGTTGTTTAGTACCCATATACAGGCTTCACGCTTAACTTGGGGCTCGATGGCGATGTGTGAATGTCAGTAGATATTTATTATTTTTATTGGAGACCTGAAGAAAATGGACGAGTATTTGGGACCTCAAGAAATATACGAGTATGCGAGACCTTAAGAAATACAAAAAGATACGATACGAATATGTGAGTTCTCAAGAAAATATACGAGTATTTGGGACATCAAGAAATAATAAAATAAATTAAATAATAAATATCTACTGACACTCACACAGCGCCATCTAGCCCCAAGTTAAGCGTGAAGCCTCTATTATGGGAACTAAACAACGGATAAACATACTTATATACACTTTTAAGCAAATACATACATATATATAGAAATCACCCAGACAAATACAAACAGACATGTTCATGCACACAGTTGTTTGTACTGATGAACCCGGAACCATTGGTGTAGTAGTCAACATCTCAACTGCTACAACAAATGGGTCTGATAGAAATATATGTGGGAGATTGGGATGTTTAGATAAAAATATATGCTCTACACATATAACTCCCGCCTTGAAACAGTGTTGCACGTGCGGCTTAGTCAGATTGTTATTGTAAACAAGGCACGTGCACTGTGCAGGTGTGCCCCCCACTCCCCACTCCTACCCAGCTACCTGCTTACTATAAAAGGTAGCTCGGGCATTATCGACGGATTTGGGCTGAGAGCCATCTGCGCTCGCCAATTGTCCGGTGAAGCTGTGAAGGCCACCTGCGGCCAACAGCAATAAGTCATTCCGAAAAAAAAATATCGACGGATCAGACGGTGTTCTGCTACGGACACGGCACAACATCGGTGCTCTGAACTGTCTTAATACTCAGGTTTTGTTACTATGTTCATTTTATTCTACAAATTATGTAAATTGTAAAGTTTATGATTAAACCCTTATTTATGATTTGCTTCATGTTACAATAAAAACAAAAATAGTGTTACGAATTGACGTAATTAAAGTGACATTAAATATGCCGGCTAATATGTGACGTTAGTCCACCATAGAGTATAACATGCGAATTGTCAAATAGCAAAGATTAGCATGTTCTAGATATTTCGCGAACTATGTAGAATGACGTCGACGCTTCGAGCTCAGCGGCCGGACAGGTATATAAGGCGGGCCGACGGGTGCGCCGGGAGTCTTGTGTTCTACTCAAGAGCGAACGAAGAGCGAAGTACCTGCGACTACAAGGAAGAAGCGAGTGATACAGCGATATCTAAGGAACGTCGAGTGATATAAGAGTGTGAAGAGTTAACGAGTGATTATTGTGCGTGCGTGAATTGATTTATTGTGTGAGTGTAATTGTAATAAGTGTTGTGTTTAATTTATAGTGGTTAATTAATAAAGTGTGTTACCGTGTTATTTTTCGTGTTTGGCAATAATTTATCCGGAACCCCCAGCTCGTAACAATAGTTATAAATATTATCATACAGCCTTTCATTTAGATCACTCCCACATATATGGCAGGCTTACATCAATGGGATCCGCTCCATCATTTACAGCGTTGTCGATGTTCTGATCGCCCAGCCTCACGACAACGGGCGCGGGGTCTTTGGTGGCTGGAGCCCTGATGCAGTGGCCCGCTGTCAGCACGAATCTGCTGCTGATGAGGCTTCCACCACAGTCGAAATCGTATCCACCATCGAAGTTTGCCCATCCTATTGCTGCCTGGTGGGGCAATGATGTAAAAAAGTATAGATTCGTGATATGCTCACAAAACAATCGAAAGTGTTCCGAATGCAGCGCCAAAACACAGACATATATTTCGAATGAGCGTACATTTACCTAAACAAAAGAGTACCTACAAACTGTACTCTCTTCGGCGGTTCGTTTTTGAGGCACGGATGGCTTCTCTATATCTACCTTTATAAGTTTATATATACAGATTTATTGTGGTGGGGTAATAATTTTGATATTGCGTCTGAAGTAACAGTTTTATCAAAAAGTCAAAAGTCAAAATCCATTTATTCAAATTAGGCTTTCAAAAAGCACGTATTTTTTGACGTTTAAACGTCAAAAAATATATAAAAAAACAATTAAAATTCTACTGTAAAAATATGAATTTTGATGCGTGAAAAAAAGTGCTGCAGTGGTTTGGCCTTTGAGTGCACTCCATATATGCAAATAAGCAGTGCATACCCTGTGCGTCCAGACAACCCGGAAAATCCATTTATTCATAATTCATCATCATCATCAGCTCATTATACGTCCCCACCGAGGGGCACGAGCCTACCCGTATAGGGTGATTAAGGCTAAGCTCACTAGACGAGTAGGCTCGTGCCCCTCGGTGGGGACGTTTAATGAGCTGATGATGATGATGAATTAGGTGTTTCAAACTAAAACACTTAGCAAATATTTTGCCGATGTTATTTACCTTGAGCGTACATTTATTTCCTTATAAGAACTATTTATAATATATTTCATGTGTAAAATCCTATTTCAATGTTAAATAATATTAAATTAAAAATACAATAGAAGATTACAATAAATCGCCAACATGTTAAATGATCCCCACTTTCGCCCATTTCCCTCTACAGATTTGAAACCACAGGCGATCTGCTGTCATCAACAACTCTCAATTAGACAAAAAACATAAATTATTTATTGTTTTTGCGATTAGTGTCACTCACTGCATACCCTACTCATAATATCTGTGCTCGCCGCTGGCGATATGTTACTTAGTCGAAGTTGAGTCGCGTACTCAAGAATTGGGGTATCTTGATAAATGAGTTAACTTGAAGTAAGTTATAAATTATAGTTGCCTCAACTTAGCTTGATACCGCTGACAGCTGTCATAAAGACTTGCTTAGTGACGGAAGTAGAAACAGGATTATCCAAAAACCGAGTAATTGATTGATTTAAATCGATAAAAAAAATATTTTATTTGAAAATCAACATTACGTAATAAGCAGGAATGATTGAAAATGTACTTGGTATTATATATAATATCTTATCTGTGATAATATCGATGATTTGCAACAATGACATTGTAGTTTTGGGAATTTGAATAAAAAATATCAATAAAAATTTAACTTTAATGTTTTGATAATTTACTACGTACTTTTAATAACATTCTCCATCAATATTATTTTTACACAAGTGAGATAACTTTCTTAATCAAAAAATGTTGCCAAAATAACAAAGTAAAATTAAATGTTAATATTAAAATATTTTTGCCACAAAATTTGAACTCTGTTGCGTCGTAAAATAAAACTATAATTATTTATGACTTCAAAATAAATTATGAAATAATAAATGAATAGTCAAAAAGTCTTTAATTTGATTTAATTGATGATTTGTACACGAACTATAAATTGAATAATGGATAACCCAATTTAATTTAAAATTTTCGTTATACCCCAACACTAGTATTTAAATCATGTGACATAACCTTGTGTATGCGTAATTTAACAAGCTTAAATTTTATCATAACAAATTGAATTCTACTGTTTTAGAGTTTTTGTAGTTTTCTTCAACTACTATCTAGTATCAAACGTTATTTGATCAACTATTTAACTGAAATCTCAATTTTCTCGTGTTTAAAAGTATGCATTGTAGGACGCACGTCAAAGTTATACCTGGTTAGACCTCAGGTTTTGATGACAGCTGTCAGCGGTATCAAGCTAAGTTGAGGCGACTATAGTTCACACAAGAAACCCTCGGTGAAGGGAAACATAGTGAGGAAAGTATTTACTCTTTTCAATCCACACACAGATCACTTGGTGTTAGACTCGATACTGAGTCGTCTAGGTATAACCGCAGTGCCAGATATCGTCCCGGGAAACAGGAGTCTTATGCACTTTTGTGTTGGATGAGGGCACTGTAGCTAGTGAAATTACTGGGTATAAGAGACCTAATATCTTTCGTCTCGGACGTAGTGCGGCATTGATGTAGGATAATAACTGTCTATCAGTTGTTGCTCTCATTCAACGCGGCTCTGTTATGGTTAGGCGTAACACTTACCATCAGGTGAGCGTCATGACCGTCCTGTACACTTATAACATTAAAAAATACACAGATGCGTACACACATATACACGAATATCAATGCGAACAGAGGTAAACGCTGATGGCGTATGTTTATAAGAATTTAAAAAATACTTTACCATATGTGGAAACTCTCCCCTATTAGCGTCTTCCCCACCGATGATCAGCTCAACACTGGTGTACTTGCATTTAGAGGCGAGCAGAGATATGCCGTCACCCTCGCCGGTGGATAGTATCGACACATCGACTCGCTCCGTGACGCTTCTACTGTACGCATCGCATTCTGCAATGAAATGTATCATGGTAATCCTTGGCGTCGGTTAGCAATGTTGTGGACCTTCCGCTCTGGAGTGCGCAGGTTCTAATTCCGCTACGTACCAATGTCTTTTCGAGTTTTCGAAGTTATGTACGTTCAACCGACGCTCTTACGGTGAAGGAAAACATCGTGAGGAAGCCTGCGCAGGGTAGGTAGGGCGCTACCTGCAAGGTGTGCGTGAAGCCGGCCAGAGCCCGCGTGGATGACTACGGTCTATACACTTGCGTACGCCCAGAGGTGGGGACGTATAATGACCTGTGATGATGATGATGATGAGGTTACCAGGGATCCAGAGCTACAATTCCCCTTTTCTTTATCCTTTCCCATTTTAAAGTTTTGGGTTCAAAGTGTCCGTGGTTGACGATATGACTTACCATCAGGTGACCCGTCTACTCTTTGCCTACTATTGAAATAAAAACCCAGAAAATAAAGATATATACTTACTCTTCTCACTCACTCTTCTATTGTCGTTGGAGTTCGTCCAAATAGGCCGCGGACTGAAATAAATCATTTTTAATAATTACATTTAACTGCTGGCAGAACAGACGAGTGCTGTAGAAGTGGAGACCGCGTCTTGGCATGCGAAGCGTATGACGTTACTTCCGAAGGTCGCTGGTTGAGGCCGGACGCGAAATGCGAAGGATTGGGATCTCTCTCTCTTCAACCTATCGCAGTCCACTGCTGGATATTGGTCTCCCTCATTCTTCCCCAGATATCCCGGTCCTCCGCTTTCCTCAACCGGCCACCACCACTTTGCAAGTCGTTGGTCCATCGGACCGGAGGGCGTCCTACGCTCCGCTTGCCAAGACGCGGCCTCCACTCCAGAACTAGTCTGCTCAAGTGGCCATCGGTTCTGCGACATACGTGACCAGCCTACTGCCATGTCGGTAACTTAAGTTCTCTTACGGATTCAATAATTTCTGATCTTATCCCTAAGAGAGACCCCAAGCAAAGCTCCATTGCGCGTTGAGTGACTTTGTACTTAGGATATCCGACGCAAAATTGCGGAGACCTAATCCAGCAATCAACTGTAGGAACATATAAACCGGGCGACACACTACGTTTACTGTGCTTATTGCCTTCAACTTAGGTGTAAGGGTATGTGTGTGTGTGTGCGTGCGTGCGTGTGTATGTGTGTGTGTGTGTACTCACTGAACAGTGAAGCCTTCTATAATTAATGATTTGATATACTTACTCCGCGGTCCTGGGCTTGGCAGTCTGTAGTATAGTGCTACCATCTCTGCAGCACACCAGGTTCTCTCCAAACGCACTCCACTCGCAGAAAGTGGGTCTGATGCCGGCTTGTCTGTAATATTAAAGTTAGAATCTATGTTTTTATCTTATTGGAAAGCAAGCGCCGGTGGAAAGTGAGCGTCGGTGGTTGTAGGTTCAATTTCCGCCACGTACCAATATCTTATCGATTTTTTTAAATTATATGTACGTTTAACGGAGACGCTCTTACGGTGAAGGAAAACATCACGACTCTTATGGAAAAGAAAGTAGCACCTGAGAAAATTCAACAGTGAAGCCTTCTTTAAACAATGATTTGATGTGCAAATAGAATATTTGTATATTTTAATTATTAAAAGCTTACAATGTATGTATTATAAATGAATTATTTTTATTTATTGTCAAACAATTTTAAAAGTATACAATTTTAAATTTAAGCTTTGATCTCAATATAACATAGTTATGAACTTTATTTTTATTATTTTTCAGTTTTCTATTTATATAAGCATTAAATTAATTAGATGCACAATCACGAAGAAATATTAACCAAAAAATGTCCGAGCAGCTTAAGTTGACTTATTGTTATATTTATGACATAAAATTACTCATTAAAATTATTTACTTAGCGCATCATAAAAAGGGTACAAAAGCACGAGCATACTACAATGTCACTATGACATAGCGAGCGACGTGATTACGAATGCAATTTCTGCCAACTGACGCGATGGGCAGACTTTTGCCACGGACACTTTTTTAGTGAAATTGCTTCTAGTTTATTGTTTATTTAAGTTCTAAACACATATTTTTACTTACTCGTAGTCCGTTTTGGCTTTTTGACAACTTTCCGAAGGTCTACATACCCCTACTGTATTTGTGTATTGATCTACACAAGTATCGCCATCTGTGGATACAATTTGTTAATAGTAACTAATAATGACAAAAATGTACTAGCTTTTGCGCGCGGCTTCGCTCTCGATAAATTCGAAGTAGCACGGTTCCGTTTTCCTGGTTATGAAAACAGAATATTATTTTTACGCTGGTGTATGTAAAGTATAAATGTATAAAGATTTTTGGTAGTGAGAAATAGTCAGCATCATACCTCTATTTTTAGAAATCCGCCTTAAAAATTGCGGAATGTTCCATATAAACTTCCGGTCCCCATTTAAGAGAGGTAAGGGTTTAGAATTAGACAATAAGTAGCTTATGCCCGTCTCTAGGTTGCCATCTTTTACCATACTAAATTTCATCAAAGCCTTTCAAGTGAAGGCTTTGGTGAAAGCGTTACAAATAGACTAACATTATAAATACTTCCGCATTTATAATATATCCTGATACCACGGTTTTACGGACCCAATTTTGGTTCAAAAAACTCCATGTAAATATGATCCCACTAAAAACTTTCATGTAAATTGTTGCCAAAACGACCTCATGTGGTTTGGCCTGTGAAAAAGATAACAGATCTCACGTACAGCCAAGCTTCTGAATCTACACGACCAAACACTACCGACCCTAACTTCAATAAATTCTACTTGACATATTTCTTTGTTTTGCTTTGTAATTAAGTTAACACAAGAGTGAATAATAAAAAAAGAATAAAGGTACTTAAATTGAGTTAGAAAGGGATGCCGCTATTTATCGTATAGAGCGTTATCCTTTTCTAACTCTATTCAAGTAAAGATAAAGGATTCAGTCTCGTTCTCGAATACAGGATATAAAGTCATCTCTTAAATCTTTTGACAGGCACTTACCGTTTTTTTGCAAAAAGACGGAATCAACTAAAAGTAACAACAAAATGGTATGTGGTAGGCAAATCATGTTCACTATAACATAGCCTTTTTACACTGGCGATATGGCTGGATCTGAAAACGAAAACAGTAAATTAGGGGTAGTCAATCAAGCACTTACAAGACGACCTATTTGGTGTATTGGTTGAGACGTATACTAATGGTTCCGGGTTCAATATTAACAATATTACAAACAGACTTCATTAGATTGTAAACACTTTTTTTTAACAGCTTTTTGTGATTTGAATATAAATGTAAGACAAGTGCCGTCATTGACTGATTTAGGTCTATAACTTTTCTTAGAAGTCAATCTATTATCTCATCATCAGCTCATTAAACGTCCCCACCGAGGGGCACGAGCCTACCCGTATAGGGTGATTAGGCCTTGGTCGTCCACGCGGGCCCAGTGCGGGTTGGACGACTTCACGCACAACCTTTGAATCTCTTTGCAGGCGTGCGCAGGTTTCCTCACGATGTTTTCCTTCACCGTAAGTGCGTCGGATTACATACATATATTTTTCGAAAATTCGAAAACACATTAGTACGTGTCGGGATTTGAACCTCAGCCCTCCCGGTAGGAAGGCGACAGTCCACACCATTGAGCCACCGACGCTAAATAGGAAACGTTATTTAAAATTAACGATGAATCAAATAAACAAACTATGTAGGTATAAACAACGAGAAGGTACGATAATTTTCCTATTTAATATTTATACAATCAATTTAGATTTCTTAATCTATACATCTATACTAGAGTGACCGACATAGCCCACAGGATAAGCAAGTTGAAGTGGCAGTGGGCAGGGCACATAGTGCGTAGAACCGATGGCCGATGGGGCGGAAAGGTTTTCGAGTGGCGTCCGCGTAACGGAAACGAACGTAGGCCGACCCAACCAGATGGTCTGATGATCTGGTGATTGGTGGCAGGTAAGCAGATGATGTCAACTGCAAGGGATCGGTCCGCGTGGAAATCATTAGGGGAGGCCTTCGTTCAGCAGTGGACTTTCTAGGTTGTAATGATGATGATGATGAATCTATACATATACTGAACGCACACAGTATGTCATTAAATGTAGTCATCATTACGTATGTAATGTAATTAATCAAGTTGTACCGTCCGTGCTATATGAGTTAAATCTAATTGTAAGAGTAAATGTTAGTGAATTTCATCATCATCATCATCATTACAGCCCAATTATGTCCACTGCTGAACGAAGGCTTCCCCTAATGATTTCCACGCGGACCGATCCTTGCAGTTGACATCCATCTGCTACCGCCACCTTAACCAGATCATCCGTCCATCTGGTTGGGGTCGGCCTACGCTTCGCTTTCCGTTACGTGGACGCCACTCGAGAACCTTTCCGCCCATCGGCCATCGTTCTACGCACTATGTGCCCTGCCCACTGCCACTTCAACTTGCTAATCCTCTGGGCTATGGCGGTCACCCTAGTTCTCCTACGGATATCATCGTTTCGGATTTTATCGCGTAGGGAGACACCTATCATAGCCCTAACATAGTTAGTGAATTTAATTTTGAGAAATGTTATAATAACCTAGAGTCGAATCAATTACTTATTATAAATTATTAATATTTGCATGCCTAAGACAGGCAGAATGTAGCATGTACCACTCTACAATATATATGTAGACACTTTGTAAAACCTATATTCTGTGCAAATAAAGAATCTTATCTTATGATTTATTAAAAGACGGTATTTACATAACAAAACATTTTTTTATGTCATTAAGTGTGCGAAGAGATTCAAAAGTTGTGCGAGAAGTCGTCCAACCCGCACTGCGCCCTAGTGGACGACTAACGCCTATACACCCGCGTACGGGTAGGCTCGTGCCCCTCGGTGGGGAATGAGCTGAGCTGATGTAGTGTACAGGACGGTCAAGACGCTCACCTGATGGTATGTGATACGACTGACCATGACAGACCGGCATTGATGGAGAACAACAAACGGATGGACAGTTATTATTCCATCTACGTCGCACTGCGCCCGACACCCGAGACAACAGATGTTAGGTCTCTTACACCCGGTAATTAGACTAGCTACAGTGCCCTCATCCCGAAACACAGAAGGGAAATACACTTCTATTTCACGGGACGATATCTTGCACTGCGGTGGCACCTACCTAGACGACTCAGTACCGAGTCTATGTCAGGAATTTAGAATTAAAATAGGGAACAAAAAGTCAATCGTAGGCATGCCACTAAGCACACCCAAACAAATGAAACCCTAAAGTACATAGTACTATGTAATTTAAGAAGTATATAGACTGCCTTCGTGGTGTAGGGGCAAAGAATTCAGCTGCGGGACCCGGAGATCGTAGGTTCAAATTTCGATATAATAAATACAATAACGCAGTTTCTCGACCCGCGTTAAAACATATTCTGACGCAGTAAATCATAACTTTTTCTAAAGCTTTATTTTTCCAAAATAAAAATTATTGTCTAAAATAAAAGTATTTTTTCATATTACATCAGCTAACATACATCAGCTAGCTGCCAAAAAAAGTCAAGACCAAAACGGCCCAGCAGTTTCAGATATCTTACAGACAAAATTTTCAAAATTGTTGTTTGTAAAATATTAACTTAATTTTCAATAATTGTATTTCATATGCATGAAGAAAAAATGGTATTTCGATATGATAAACAGACATTAATGTTTTATTTATATGTAATAGAAGATAATAGATAAAATCTGCGAGCGAGCTATGCTTGGAGCCTCTCTTAGGGAAAAGATCAGAAATGATTTAAACCGTAAGATAACTAAATTTACCGACATAGCCCCAGGATCAGCAAGTTGAAATGGCAGTGGGCTGGTCACGTATGTCGCAGAACCGATGGCCGTTGAAGCAGACGAGTTCAAAAGTGGAGACTACGTCTCGGCAAAGGTAGCGTAGGACGCCCTTGCGGAAGTTCGCTGGTGGAGGTTGGATGAGGAAACCGGAGGACCGGGATATCTGGCGCAAAATGGGGGAGGCCTTTGTCCAGTAGTGGATAGGTTGAAGAGATGAGAATAAGTTCATTATGTACATTGTATCTCACAATGTACATAATAAACTTATTTACTTACCAAAAAGGTGGTAAATTCAATCCAATTGATTCCATAGTCGAAAAGTGGTACACTTAACAGATTTTTAAAAATAAAATTTACATTAAATACTTATTAAAAGTAAAATTGTGTCTAAACTGATTCTAAATTGTTGTAAGCAAAAAATGCGTCCTTCGCAATGTATAACGAAACCGGTACTGACAAGCTACTTGTTTATATTTATCGACTCGACCACAATACTGAACTAGCCACTCATCTGGTTTTGCCTGTTTCGGCGTATCTATTTCTATGTTAATTGCATTGATAGTTGTTAGCTTGCGGATTTAAGCTTTCTTCAATTCATTTCTGATCTTCAAGCAGTTTCTGATATCCTAGTACGTACATTAATTGAGGTTTTTATGATTTTAAGGTTTTTTATTTATACACTTTTTTTAAGGCATGTATTCTAGAATAGAGCGTCGGTGGCTCTATAGTGTGGACTGTTGCCCTACCGGGAGGGCTGAGGTTCGAATCCCGCCACGTACCAATGTGTTTTCGAATTTTCGAAATTATATGTACGTTATCCGACGCTCTTACGGTGAAGGAAAACATCGTGAGGAAACCTGCGTACGCCTGCGAAGAGATCCAAAGGTTGTGCGTGAAGTCGTCCAACCCGCACTGGGTCCGCGTGGACGACTAAGGCCTATACACCCGCGTACGGGTAGACTCGTGCCCCTCAATGATGATTCTAGAACGAGACTTAACTTTGATATTTAGGTACAAAGGAAAGGAATAGCGCTATAAAGGATAAATAGTTGTCATCCCTTTCTAACTCCATTCAAATAAAGACCAATGCTTGAGTCTCGTTCGTGAATACAGGCTTAAGGCTTATTTTAAAAGTCAGAGTTACTTAATACTTGTATTTAAAAACTAGACCATAATTCTTAACTATCCCTGCATCTGGTTTTTTATTTTGACGATTCTATTTACGTAGGGACGTGATCTTTGCTATTAAAGTAGTTAAAGGGTTCCTAAGCATTCTTCTTATTGATCTCCATTAAGCATACGTAGGGATAGAGTTAGTGGCGTGCACTCTATATATGCAAATAAGCAGTGCATACCCTGTGCGTCCAGACAACCCGGAAAATCGTCAACATATTAAATGATTCCCACTTATTCGCCTATTTTCCTCTATAGATTTGAAACCATAGGCGATTTGTCATCAACAGCATTCAATTTGACAAAAATGTTTTTTTTTTTGCGGTTACTGTCACTCACTTTGCACACCCTACTCATAATCTCTGTGCACGCCACTGTCTCCAAGTTCTGTTATCCTTGTACCTCTAGGTAATTTAGTTTTAAATAGGTTTACTTTTAAGAAAGGAATCATTAAGAAGGGAATCATCATCATTATCGGCCTGTACGTCCCATAGCAGGTACCAGGCTTTCCCATACATCGCAGCCATGGGAAGATGCTCACCTGTTTGTTTTAAACAATGACGTAAAAAGTATAGATTCGTGATATGCTCACAAAACAACTGAAAATGTGTTCCGAATGCAGCGAGAGCACACATACACATATTTCGAATGAGCGTACATTTACCTAAACAAAGAGCCTACAACTGTATTCTCTTCGGCGGTTCGTTTTTGAGGCACGGATGGCGTATCTACCTTTATATATACAGAATATCATTGGTTATAATGTAAAAGTGTGTTATTTTAAAAAGAACAAAACAAGTTTTCCTGGTTATATGATATAAGAATGATGATTCATGCTACTCGTGGATAGTAATGTATGTAATATCTGCTACGTCGTATTTAGATTTCGTTTATTAGGTACAAAGTGCAAAATCTAAATGATGATAACTACATATTTTATTATATAAAAGTACCTATAACTAAAATAATAAAAAAATATAATAATTAAATAAATAACTATTATATAATATATAAATAATAATAAATAATAATATAATAATAATATAATAACTAATTAAAAGAACCTCCCTTTGGTGAAGTTCCGAAGACACTGGCAGCGTTACCCCTTTGAATCGCTAAACTAATTCTTTGACCAAGGTATTTTTTTTTATTTTAGTTATAATATTTAATTTTTAAGGTTTTTAGTTGTTAGTACCTATTACATTTAATATCATTACACCTAGGTACCTTTTTGTTTGCTCTCATCAATGATCATCATCAGCTCATTAACGTCCCCACCGAGGGGCACGAGCCTACCCGTATAGGGTGATTAGGCTTAGTCGTCCACGCGGGCCCAGTGCGGATTGGACGACTTCTCACACAACCTTCGAATCTCTTCGCAGGCGTGCATGAAGGTTTCCTCACGATGTTTTCCTTCACCGTAAGAGCGTCGGATAACGTACATATATTTTCGAAAATTCGAAAATACATTGGTACGTGTCGGGATTTGAACCTCAGCCCTCCCGATAGGAAGGCGACAGTCCACACCACTGAGCCACCGACGCTCTCAACTATCGCCTTGCGCAAGGTTTAATAAATTATATTTGGTAATTATTAACAATAAAATAATATACAAATATGTAGATACATTTATTATATACTAGTTGACCCGACAGACTTCGTCCTGTCAGAAAAAAATGTAATGTGGCAGTGTTTTGTTCCTACCTTTTTTATATTCTTTGCAAAAATTATCCTGAACAGAACCGTCACCCTGGTAATAATTCGGTGTGAATTAAAAATAATTAAATAAAACACTACAAGCATTTAAAAGTAAATAATTTTAATGAACTTTACATTATAATAGCAATAAAGCTCAAATTGATTCTACGTTTTAATTAGAAAACGTTTGTATGTGAAAAAGAAGGCTGTTTTTAGGGTTTGCCCGGCAATTATTCGATTTTTTCTCGCCGTAAGAACCATCCTTGGACTTCAACGAACATTTTAAAAAAAGAATTGGCCAAATTGGTCCAGGCGTTGTTGAGTTATGCGCTTACCAACACATTTTGCGATTCATTTTTATATTATAGATGTAAATAACTTACGCGGTTATAACTTATAAATCCGTACAAATATTATAAATGTGGAACTGTGTCTGTCCGTCTTTCACGGCAAAGCAAAGCAACGTATTGTCGTAATTTCTTTATGTTGAGACCACACTAACTAATGCCCATTACATTATTGTGATAATTTTTAATACGTGAATACTGCCAAATTATCGCGTTAAGTGGCGGCTACACCTGAAAATTACGCCTGTTTTTGCCTATTTGTAACCATAAATTGGAAGTTTGTATGGAGCATACGCCAGTTTTCAAGGTAGGAAGCTAAAATTGGTTTGCGGATTATTTATCACTAACAAAATAAACACGCTTAAAAATAGGTTTTGAAAATTTGCCTTAAAGTGGAAGTTTTTTTTTTTTGTTTTTATGTGAACTTTAATTTTATCATTTTTTAAGGGAAGCTAAAAATCTCGATGGAAAGACGATATATAACATCGTCTTAACTAGCGTATTGAAATTATGTTGTTCCGATTTCATGCGAGCGAAGCCGCGGGCAAAAGTTAGTAGGTAATAATAATTTGCAGTTCTGATCACTAGCAATAATACTTTTCCTCATATTGACTGTTTCGTGTTCATGTTTGAATCATTTCCTGAATTATTTTGTCCTTAACAACTTCTACTCACAAACTATAATCTGTGCCGTCTAGGTAGGTACCACCGCAGTGCCAGATAATAATTATTGTCCCGTGAAATAGAGGTGTTTTGCTTTTGTGTTTCGGGATGAGGCACTATAAGAACAAATTTATTTTGAGTTTGAGGCATGTAATATCTTTAGAATTAAACATTTTAAATAATAAATGAAGGATTTAATTATGCTTAGCAAGGTGTACAGAAAAATGGGGTTCACAAGGAGGAAGAGACCACAGATAAAAAATACATCTATAGTTTTGGATGCGTTCTCACAAGGCAGTTCTGCTTCGTTGCCTTACATTAATAATTTAGAATGTGGATGAACAATAAAGACGTTTTATGCTAAAATCAGGTACTAACCTGTTTTGTAAGAGGAAAAACCGCGTGTAAACCATAATAAAATTCTTATATACATAATAATGGGCTTTATTCCCCACTTCTTTATTATCAGAGATATGTATGGCGAAGGATTTTAGTATTTTTTTTATTTTATTTGTTTCATAAGACGTCATTGTTGTTGTGTTTATCGAACCGAAATATCATCGGAAAATATAGTATTTTTATCTGAGAAATACCTTGTATCAGATGCATTTGACTTGCCCATTTCTTGATATTTATTGACTTATTTATTAATTTAATTATGAAACTATGCTAACGAGAAAGAAAGAAAAACATTTATTCACCACATACTAAAAAAAAATACAAATAGAAAAGTAAGTCAAAGTCAAAATTCATTCAATCAGATTAGGCTTACAAAAAGCACTTATGAACATTAAAAAGAATACACAAAAAATACATTTCAGATACCAAAGAAAAGCACAATAATGAATTTTGATACTTGGAAAAAAGCGCTTCGGCGTTTTGGCCTGTTGAGAAAGAAGCACCCAAGAAAACTCAGCAGTGCAGCCTTTTTTAAACAATCATTTTAATGTACAGATATTTTATAAACACTGAAGTAGCTGAGCAGTTTAAGACCATGGATTTTTATCATGGATATGATCGCGGTATTTTAAAACGAATCGTTTCTATTATGAGTGTAGTTACTAGATCATATTTCCTGTCTCTAATTCCCCCGTAATACTTCATACTTGACACCGGAATTTTAAATTTCTCTTCTTTTTCTTTCTCTTCTTATAGTTTGATAGCACTTATGTGAATGTATATATATAATATTTCATCCAAGGTATATGCGTCGACACTGTTTATATGTATGTATTTGTGTATGTATGTTTTGAAATTATATTTATTGTATTTTATTATTTTTATATAACTTAGGTTCTAACTTTTGCACAGCCCAATTAATCATTATTAAGAAACTATCCTCTTCTGAAGGTTGTCTGGAAGAAATTGCTTTTTAGTAATAAGACCGTCTTATTTGTACACTTTTTGTTCTGTCCATGTTTTCCCTTGTAATATGTTTTATGTGCAATATAAGTTTATTATTATTTATTGCTTGTATATCTCTCATTAAATGAGGCTATTTAATATCACGCGGCGTTAACCAGCGTGTATTAATTAGAGTTTTATAAGGTAAGATGTCAAGTTAAATAGTTTGGTTTACTATCAATAAGTGGCGATACGGCTGGTTGAAAGAAATTTACGCGTTATACGACATGTGTTTAGGATAACTACTTTTTGCATTAAATACATTTTATGCTTGGGTATTTGCAAAGTTTGTAGACTTTTATGTAATGTTTTAGGTATGACACCGGTTGAAGATATTACAATAGGCACTATTTGTACGGTATCAACTTTCCACTGTACTTTTATTTGAATGGCTAAATCTGTATATTTTGTTAGTTTATCGTTGATAGTGCTCTGTATATTGTGGGTATTTGGGACTGCGATGTCGATAAGGTAAACTATGTTTTTCTCTTTATTGTGAAGTGTTATGTCTGGTCTATTGTAATGGATTGTTTTATCCGTTATTATTGATCGATCCCAATAAACTTTGTATTTAGTGTTGTCTAGTACTGGAGCCGGTGTATATTTATAATAAGCTACTTCTTTTCTAAAAATTTGTATTTATGGGCTATATATTGATGGATAATTGATGCCATTTGGTCGTGACGGTGTTTATAGTCTGTATTAACGAGAGTTTTGCAAGCGCCTATAATATGTTGTATTGTTTCACTGGAACTGTGGCACTGGCGACATGAATCTGTTGGCAAATTTGGTTCTTAGTAATAAATTTTCTATAATTACGTGTGGCTATTACTTGGTCCTGTATTGCAATCATAAAACCTTCTGTTTCCGGAAATAATTCTCCCCTGCAGAGCCAGCTATTAGACGCCTCTTTATCGATATGCGTTTGGTTCAGGTCGGATATATGCCTACCGTGAAGAGACTTTTGCGTCCAATTCTGAATTTTGTGGTTTTATCTAAAACATATTCGTTCTTTTGCAGATTTGCGTCACTTAGATTAAGTGGTGTGAGTTTCCGATCTGAGTTAACTACGAACTCGTGTAAATTGGAGTTTTCAGATCTTTCATAGAAATACTTCGAAGGGTTGTCACTTGTTGATTGTGTAAATTAATTATGTCAATTATACCTCTTCCTCCTAATTTACGACTCAAGGTTAACCTTTGAATGCATGATTTGGGATGATGTTGTCTATGTGATGTTAACCTTGTATTAATAATGCGTTGTAATTTTTAAACTAGTGTGGGACCAATTTATAACTCCGAAAGAGTATGTTAATAAAGGGATTGCGTAAGTATTTATTGCTTTAACTGTATTTTTAGAGTTTAGTTCTGTTTTAAGTATAGCATTAAGTCTGTGAGTAAATTTATTGGTTAAGTCTGATTTTATTAGGTTATAGTGTATCTGTCTTGACTGATGAAAACCAAGGTATTTGTATCCATTATTTCTTCTAGTGGTTCTATTATATCTCCAGTATTTAAAGCATAAGAGTTAGATTCTACTTTACCTTTATTTACAGAAAATACTTTGCACTTATCTATTCCAAAATTCATACAAATGTCTTTCGAAAACATTTGCGTTACGTCAGCTAATTTGAACAGTTCTTCTTTCTCAGATCCAAATAATTTAATATCGTCCATAAAGAGTAAATGTGAAAGGGTATAATGCGACCCATCATCTTTCATTAGCTTAAATCCTGCCTGTGTTTCTGTTAGTAGGTATGAAAGTGGGTTGAGTGCCAAACAAACCATAACGGACTAAGAGCATCTCCTTGAAAGATACCTCTTTGAATTTGTATTGGGTTACTGTCATATTTGGATTCTTTAATTTCAATACAGTGTGCCATTTTGTCATTGCATTTTTCAAGAAGGATACTATTGATGGATGTATGTGGTAAATATTTAAAACTGCTACTAGCCAACTGTGGGGAACTGAGTCAAAGGCTTTTTTATAATCTATATACATTGCATGGATATTTCTTTTTTTTTTTCGCTTGTTTCATAGCCACTGTAATAATTAACTTGTTCTTTACAACCTTGACAGTGTTTCCGCGACCCTTTTTGTTTCAGATAGAATATTATAGTCGCTTAAATGTTTGTATTATTTCACTAAGGCATGCTGTCAGAATTTTGTAAAAGGTTTGAAGGCAAGTAATTGGTCTGTATTTGGCGGGTTTTAGTATCATTGTCTTTTGGGATCATATATTTACCTGCAACAAAAAATCCGGCATACTATCTGGGTTTTGCATAAATTTATTCATGTGGTTTTGAACATAAGGATAAGTGACTGTGAGATATTTATACCAGAAATTGTGGATTTTATCGGAACCAGGTGATTTCCAGTTGTGTGCACGTTGTACAACTTTAATAAAGGTTTCTGCATCAATAAAATCGAACTTCATGTCAGGAATATTATGCGCATATTAATTGACTGAATTTGAAATTGACCATTCTGAATCAGCACTATGCGTGATTGGGTTTTGCCAAATGTTTGCCCAGTATTGGTATTAATTGTGGATCAGGTGTCTCTGTGTTATTAGACTGCTGTGTGTTAGTGTTTTCTAATTTTCGGTAAAATGCTTTTTCATTATTTTTAAACAA
The DNA here is from genome assembly GCA_019425675.1 of Leucinodes orbonalis. NCBI lineage: Eukaryota > Metazoa > Arthropoda > Insecta > Lepidoptera > Crambidae > Leucinodes > Leucinodes orbonalis. The sequence goes on along the minus strand of PQWD01002040.1, from coordinate 116,171 downwards.
ATTATTTTGAATCTTTCTAGCTGTACATGCCAAATATCTCCTTAATCTGCTGGAAGCAGCCTTAATTTCTGCTTGAGTGTATCTAAGTATTGCTCTAACTCTGTATTACTATTTTCATATTGGGTATGTATTTTGTAATTTCTTTTGATCTCTTCAAGAGCTATTACCTTTGGATTTCTATTACCTTTTATATATTGAGTAAGTCGACCTATGTAACTTCTAAGTTTGTTGACTTTATTTTCTAACCGTCTTTGCCAATGTGGTTTTCTGTGACTTTGGTACATTATAGAGCTTTTATTGGAGGTATTATTACAAATGTCAGCTGTATATGCTGCACAATATATAATTGTATGTATAGTGTTAAAATCCTGATCGTATTTAATATATTTTGGAATCACGTTAGAGTTAAGGTATTCAACGATAAAATGAAATCTTTTAGAAAGCTTTTGTCTTGGTATACTTGGTCTTTTTGTAGGTGTTTTATTTATAAAATACTTTATAGCAGCATCAAATTCGTTTTCAATTTTTTGTATGAGTTCAATGTCCCCTTTGTACAAATTGCTGTCAAGTTGTTCATTAGCTCCGTATAATCCCGTATGATTATCTGTGTTTTTATCAATTTCAGCTGATTCTGGGGCACTGTGGTTTTGGGTATAATCCTCAGGACAATCCGGATTTTGAATCGATGAGTTACCAACATCGCTATTACTATGCTTTTTGTCATGTATTTGTAACTCTTCGCCTACCTCACGTCTTATTTGGTTTATTTTATTAATTGGTAAATATTTATTCATTATGATTAGCCTTCTCTGGTCTGCAACTCGCTGTTCTGTAATGTGGGTAAGGTTTGGGAAAGTATTGATGAAATCTTCGTATATTTTTTGCCTATAAGCCGTAAGGTCAGTTTCTAATTTTGTTACTCGAAGGTAAGACCGAATAATTGTTTCGTTATGCAAGGGTGTCCATTTCATTCGCTGATTCATATTATTTGTCTGTGATGACGTGAGCGTTGTTTGCCTAGGGAAATCTTGTGGAGTATGTTGATTCTGTAATGAGGTACTATTGAGTTCGTTCTGCACTTCGATATAAATGAGATCGATCAGAGACTGCGGCAGAAGTTTCTTACGTATTATGGCTCGCCTTTGATCACCAAGCCTCTGTTTACTGGCATGGATGTTCGGAAACTTTTCACTAAATAACGCATACAAGTTGTCAAGGTAGTTTTTTGTATTAGTGTCTAAATTGGTCAAACGTAGATAATTGCGTAGAATAAAAGTATTCATTTCTTTAGTCCATTTTCTACGCGTGCAGACTTTGGTAGAGGTGGGTGCAGATTCTGAAGTACCAAATACTTCCTGCACAACATCCTCAGTCTGTTCACTACTATTTGATGATATGGTAGGTAAAAATTCTGAAGACGCATTTGAAAATAACGACTCCGTATCTGTATCACTATGTTCGGAATGTTTATCGGCTGTAATAAACTTGTCGACGGGAGCCCGCCTGCTCAACTCCTCGTCGCCGTTGGTTCGCATGCTGGAACACCCAGCAACGGCTCCAGGTGTGCCCCGGCGACCCCCGGGCAGCGGCCGCAAATTATACTTTCTTACTGACATGCTCCATACAGGGTGATTTGAGGATCGTTGGTTAGGAAGGGTACTATTGAATGCTAAGGTGTTTATGCAGTTTCATAAAGTATCTCCTAAAAAGAGTTTTTTGTCTAGGTGTTATGACTTTATATAGGAACCCTCCCTGTAAGCCCCCCCACCACGACAAGGTGATCCTCTTGGGGGTTATTATTATTATTATTATCCTTCCGATCCTGTTATAATAATAATAATAAATATAGTAGCAATATGTAATACTCACAATTTGCCTACAACCCATACTGAAAAACTCAATAAGTATAGAGACCTTGCGATAGAAATAAAAACCCAATGGAAAGCATCCAAAGTAAAAGTTATCCCCATAGTCATTTCTACCACAGGAGTTATTCCAAAGGAATTGCATACAAGCCTTATAAATTTTGGATATACCTTCATTCACATATAAATTACTCCAGAAAGCCGTTATATTAAATACCTGCCGAATTGTGAGAATTTATAATAATAAATATCGTTTATTACTCAATAAGGTTTACAAACTTGAGGTGAGACAGCTCCTTTAAGTAATAGTATACTTGTGTGGGAGTGTCTCGCTCTGGCCTTAGTGCTAGGTACATCATTGAGGTGTAAGGTATGCGCAGTGTGTCCGGTGAGTATCCCTCGAAGAAACCTAAGTATCACACCCACAGATTTCCCAATACAGGAGATGGGGCAAGCCGCGTTTAAAGTGCGACAACTGTAAGCTCAACGAGCATACACTGGCTACCAGTTTACGCTCTGTGAGACGAGTCAAGACGCACGAATATTAGAAGAAATTACCGTTTTTTTCCAAAATGCCATCCTGTGCAATTGTAACATACCATCATCGCAATGAATCAGTAAATTTACCAAGAAATATAAAAACTTTTCACAGGTAAGAACCGAAAAGAAATTGCGACACTGGGACTGCCTATAAACTTGGCGGCTTGTCCAGTCTAATGTATATTCTGATGTCTGTGATCATACCTATCCCGAGCACACACTGTTATAGTTCACATATTCGGTATTGTCAGAATGGTAATTAATCAGTTTGCAGTTCTTGTCAATTTCCGGTGACATATATAAAAAACCACAGATAAAAACAAAGACTTGATATATTTTAAACAGCTTAATATCTACAATAGCTGGCTTTCTTCAGTCGCGTTGTAACCGCTGCGATTGCTGAGGGAACCACCAGCACATACAGTACCAGAAATAAGGTCGTATACATTGCCCCTGTGAAGCAAAAACAAATAATAATTATAATAAATATCCACTGACATTCACACAGCGCCATCTAGCCCCAAGTTAAGCGTGAAGCCTGTATTATGGGTACTAAACAACGGATAAACATACTTATAGACATTTTTTTTGTAAATATATACATATTATCCATAGGAAACACCCAGACCATTACAAAAAGTTTGTACTGCCCGGGGATAGAACCCGGAACCCTTGGTGTAGTAGTCGACGTCTCAACCGCAGCACCAATTGGGTCATCGATAAATGTTTGTATATTAAATTAAACATTATCCTAGGTGATAGAGTCGGTACTGAGTCGTCTAAGTTACATACTTAGACGACTCAGTACCCACTGCAGTGCCCGGATATTTTTCCGTGAAGTTTTTCAGTCTGTCGTCCCTGATGACGGGCGCAGAGCTGTGTTGACGGAAACAAATTGACTGTCATGGTCAGGCGCTTCACTTAGGGTGAGCGCATTTTTTTATGACATAAAAAATAAATTGGCGAAGTTTATTTTCACGTGCACTGCATTTATACCAAACCTGTATATATGTAGAAATTATATTCTTGTGTATTCAGGCGGGAGTATCCGAAGCGCGGTAGTGTGTTCGCCATCACCCAGACTTCATCACCAGTAACATGGAGGTCTGTGGAGCAAGAATCAACTGACATTCACACTGCGCCATCACGCACCAATTTAACCCATCATCATCATCAGTTCATTATTCGTGGGGACCGAGGGGCACAAGCCTACCCGTATAGGGTGATTAGGCCTTAGTTGTAAACGCGGGCCCAGTGTGAGTTGGACGACTTCACGCCTTCGAATTTCTTCGCAGGCTTGCGCAGGTTTCTTCACGGTGTTTTCCTTCAACGTAAGAGTGTCGGATAGCGTACATATATTTTCGAAAATTTGAAAACACAGGGCCTCAGTCCACACCATTGAGCCACCGACGTTCCAATTTGACCGCCAATGCCGCCTTAATTGGTCCGACACAATAGCTTTTCTATTCAATGGTGTTCAAAGGGAGTTTATTTTGGGTAGCTACTAAATAAACGATAAATATGTATACTTTATTATGTAAATACTTACATATTGAAAGTAGTAACAATCTGACCAATAAGTAAAAGCAGATATGTTCACTCACACAAATTAACGGTGGTCGAACCCGGAACCATTGACTCTCGAACTCATTAATAATAAGCGAGCGTACGGGCGTGTGTTTGTGTTTGATTGTGTGTGCGCCCGCGCGCGCGCTCGTGCGTTAATGTGTGTGTATGCGCTCAGGTGTGCGTGTGTGTGTGCATGCGTGCGTATGCGTGCGTGTTTGTGTGCGCACGTTCGTGCGTATGCGTGTGTGTGTAAGTGTGTGTGTGTGTGAGCGTGCGTGCGTATGTATGTGTGTGTGCATGTGTGCGTGCGTGCGTGCATGTGTGTGTATGTGCTTGTGTGTGCATGCGTGTGTGTGTGTTCGTGTTTTTTGTACAAAGTTACCGACCGGAGGGGTAGCTGAGTCGCTGCGTGTGTCTCGCCAGCACGGCCACGCTGGTGGACCTCAGCACCGAGCCCGTGTTCCAGCACGACACCGCGTCCCGCCCTATCTCCGCGTAGAACACCACGCTGCTGGGCGCATGGTAGTCGTGCATAGTCGACTGGGTTTGTTCGCCTCGATCACCCACGATCTGGTGAAGAAGACGGTGCTGTTACATCTTGTATTGAGGGAAAGAAAGGCTACTTTGATGATAATATGGCGACCCATTTGGTGTTATGGTTGAGATGTCAGCTATTACACCAAGGGTTTCGGGTTCGATCCCCGGGCAGTACAAACACTTGTGTGCATGAACATGTCTGTTTGTATTGGTCTGGGTGTTTTATATGTATCATCAAAATGGTTATTAACATTCAAAAACACAAATTTATTGTTAAATCTAATTGAGTACATAAATAACACTTTAACTAAAATATATTACACTCTAAACACTTAAAAATAAATCATTTAAATTATGTATGTATTTACAAAACAAGGATATAAGAATTTTATCCATTGACGACTCACCAATTTTTTTTATTTTACGAAGTGAACGTCACGGTCAGAACGCTCACCTGATGGTAAGTGATACGCCTGACCATGACAGCGGCATTAAAGCAGACAACTGATAGACAGTTATTATTCTACATAAGTGCCGCAATGCGCCCGTCTCCAGAAACAACAGATGTTAGGTCTCTTATACCCGGTAATTTCACTAGCTACAGTGCACTCATCCCAAAACACAAAAGTGCATAGCACTCTTATTTCTCGGGACGATATCTGGCACTGCGGTGGTACCTACCTAGACTACTCAGTATCGAATGTACCAACTAGTAAAACTTAATCATCATCAGCTCATTAAACGTCCCCACCGAGGCGTACGAGCCTACTCGACTTCACAACCTTTGAAACTCTTCGTAAGCATGCGGAGGTTTCCTCACGATGTTTTCAACGTAAGAGCGTCGGATCTTAAAACTCGCACTAAGACAAATTTTAACATGTCATATGTTAAAACCCGTCAATCCGTTTAGCTGCAGCAGGGAACATAGAAATCTACATACTTTCATACGCTTGAAAAACATAACCCTTCCTAGGCAGACGGGTAAAACAATGATCTTAAAAGTATAGATTCGTGATATACTCACAAAACAATCGAAAAAAGTGTTCCGAATGCAGTGACAACACACATACACATATTTGAAAGAAAGAAAGAAAAAATATTTATTGACCGTAAAAGAAATACATAAAATAAAATATTAATAAATATAATATATAAATTTAATAAATAAAATTCGAATATTTCGAATGAGCGTACATTTACCTAAACAAAGAGCAGTTGTAGGCCGTATTCTATATGGAGGTTCGTTTTTGAGTTACCTTTATATATACAGAATATCATTGGGTAAAAAGTGAAACTTACAGAATATTGCGCGAAATAGTTTCTATCATTAATAGCGGTTCTGTTTTTCAGTAAGCAAGTGGAGACGCTGTACTCCTGGGTGCCGATGAGGGAGTGGAAATAGGCTGTCTTGCAGCCACCGAAACCAGGGACTAAAGTCATGCTGAAAACTCCATCGCTCCATTGGAACCGCTCGCCTGGAATATAAAAAACACATTAATTTTGTGACTCGTAGATAAGTTTACTTTTTAGCCACAATGATATAAAAAGTATAGATTCGTGATATGCTCATAAAACAATCGAAATAAGTGTTCCGAATGCAGCGACAGCACACATACACATATTTCGAATGAGCGTACATTTACCTAAACAAAAGCCTACAAACTGTATTCTTTTGGCGGTTCGCTTTTGAGGCACGGGAAGGCACCTTTATATATACAGAATATCATTGTTTAGCAATGGACGAATCAAAAATACGGACAGACTGCTTAAATCAACAATAAACTTATATGCACAATCACGAAGAAACGTCAACCACAAAATGTCCGAGCCGCATGACACATACGTATAGTTACTAGTGATGTAACGAATATTGAATTTTTAACATTTGCGAATGCGAATGCGAATATGTATCTTCAATATTCGCGAATGCGAATGTTAAATTTCAAATAAAGCGCGCGTCAAATATTTGACAGCTTTGACATTTCATGCCGGCCATGTTGAAACCGAACATAGCCGAGCGCCCGAACCGATACAGGTTGAATGAACGAAGTTAGTCACAGAAAGAAAGTTCATTCGAAAAGTTTTGTTTTGATTTAAGTACGACTTTGTACGACTTACTTAATTTATTCAACCTATCGCAGTCCACTGCTGGACATAGGCTTTCCCCATTTTGCGCCAGATATCTCGGTCCTCCGCTTCCCTCATCCAGCCTCCACCAGCGACCTTTCGCAAGTCGTCGGTCCATCGGGTCGGAGGGCGTCCTACTCTACGCTTGCCGAGACGCGGTCTCCACACCAGAACTCGTCTGCTCCAACGGCCCGAGGTTCTGCGATATACGTGACCAGCCCACTGCCACTTCAACTTGCTGATCCAGCGGGCTATGTCGGTAACTTTTGTTCTCTTATGGATTAAATCATTTCTGATCTTATCCCTAAGAGAGACCCCAAGCATAGCTTGCTACATTGCGCGTCGAGTGACTTTGAACTTGTGAACCAATCCCGCAGTCAGTCTGTCATGTCAGCTGCGTATGTTAGCACGGGTAGGACGCATTGCTCAAAGACTTTTGTCTTTAAGCATTGCGGAATCGTCGAAGACCTCAAGTAACTTGCGGAATGCCGCCCAGAAAAACTTAACTCACCAGATATGAATAGGTTTCCAGCTGACGGCGTGAATGAGTAGTAATTGTGCGAATGCCTCCAACTGTCGTTCTCACGGAGCGAGTACACCACCAGACGAGCCCGAAGGTGGTCAAGTCTGGTATGTAAGCGTACGCATCATCACACGCGCCGTTTGTGATATCCACTGTGATTGATGCAAGACCTGTAAAAGATTTCAATACTCAATAGTTATTAGTCGTAGGTAGTCATTAACACCCACCAATTTAGGCCCTTAGTGTGGCGTGCACTCTTTAATGCAAGTAGGCAGTGCATACCCTGTGCATCCTGACAACCCGGAAAATCACCAACATATTATATCATCATCATCTCATTCATGTACGAGGGGCACGAGACTTCCGTAAAGGGTGATTAGGCCTTAGTCGTACTCGCGGGCCCAGTGCGGATTGGACGACTTCACGCACAACCTTTGAATCTCTTCGCAGGCGTGCGCAGGTTAAGAGGATTCCTGCAAAAAACATATGTACGTTATATGTTTTTGCGGGAATCGAACCTCGGCCTCCCGGTAGGAGGGCGACAGTCCACACCATTGAGTCACCGACGCTCTTACACATATAAAATGATTCCCACGTATTCGCCCATTTTCCTCTACAGATTTGAAACCATAGGCAAACTACTGTCATCAACAGCACTCAATTAGGCAAAAACGCCATTGCATGCACAGAGATTATGAGTAGGCAAAGTGAGTAACACGAATCGCAAAAACAATAAATAATTTATTTTTTTGCCAAATTGAGTGATGTTGTTCATAGCAGATCGCCTATGGTTGCAAATATGAATAGGAAAATGGGCGAATAAGTTGTTATAAGACCTTAAGATGCAGTGCAGCCTTACACAAGGTGTTAGCCTCCAAGCTTCTTAGTAAAAGAACGAAAATGCGTATCTACAAAACTGTTATCAGACTGATACTTATTTACGACTGGTGAGGCTTGGACGCTAACGCTGAAACAAGAGCGGAAACTCCTTGTGGCAGAGAGTAAAGTGTACCGTAACTTCCGTAAGATTCTCGGTCCGGTCAAAAGGCCGGACGGTAGTTGTAGGGTTCGCACTAATTCTGAGATCTCGGAAGTGATGTCCACACCCAAAAGCGCAGCCTATTCGCTGGCTTGGTCACCTCGAGAGAATGGAGGGGCATCGCTATGTGAAGAGAGCATACCTGGGCCGACCGGTTTTGGGCCGCCCCAGGTACAGCTGGAAGGACACCGTCGAGTCTGACCTGCGTGAACTCCAGGTCAATGATTGGCGGGAAGTGGCGCAGGATCGACAAAGAGGGCGATCTCTTGTTTCGGAGGCCAACACTTACTTCGGGTCAATGAGCCAGCGGAGTAAGTAAGCAAGTTGTGGGTCTCTTTCAAGGCCGCTCTGTCATGGTCAGGCGTATCACTTACTATCATGGTGGCATAGGTGAGCGTCCTGACCATCCTGTACACTTAAATCAAAAAACTTACCAGTAGGCGTGTTTTCCGCTGGGACATCAGTAGGTTTGAGCTCGTATCTCCTAATTATAGTATCGGTGTTCAAGTCGAAGATAACAATAGCTGGCGTCCGAAGCTGCCTTTGAACATCTGTAACGGGTTTTCTTTAGTTTTATTTATAAATAAAGTCTTCATTGGAACTTATTAAAATTAACAGAAACTATGTAGTGTTCGATAATGCCCTGTGATTAACTAATTATTCCAATTTAAATACTTTAAACTAAGAATTTAAATTGTTAGTTTAAGAGCGGTCCCCCAACGCGACGTTTATTTTTAGAATTATTAATATATTCTTACGTACTTTAACATTAAGTTTCTTTTATTATTTTTTACTTTTTACAGGAAAATTACTTAAGTTCTTGTGTCGGGGGTTTTTTAAATATTTATAGATCATATTACTTAATACTACACGCACGCGCCCTACCACGCCCCACTCCATATTTGATTGAAAAAATAACATTTTATATATTAACATTTTGCAATATGTACAGTTGAGCAATCGAAAGAGTTTAAATATGGATTTAAAAAAAATATTCAAAATAAGAATAAATAACTTCAAATTTACATCCATAGAATTAGTAAGTTACGTTTTAATAATAATAAAATATTTATTGATTTTAACAAATGTAAAGCAGTCTTAAACATGTATTCAGTGACTCCTTTTCAGCACATTAGCATGCCTGTATCAGGAGACACTGCTCTTCCTTACATTATTTTGATAGTGGCTTAAAATAACAGCAATAACAATCAAAATCATGTAAATAAAACAGTTCTTAGAAAATACAGTTCATTTTTAACCTTAAACTAGTAACATAATATTGAACATTGTGTGTGCGTGAGTGTGTGTGTGCGCGCGCGCGCGTGTGCGGTGCGCGTGTGCGTGTGTGTGTGTGCGTGTGTGCGTGTGCGCGTGTGCGCGTGTGCGTGTGCGTGTGTGCGTGTGGTGTGTGTGCGTGTGTGCGTGTGTGCGGCGTGCGCGTGCGCGTGCGCGTGCGCGTGCGTGCGTGCGTGCGTGCGTGCGTGCGTGCGTGCGTGCGTGCGTGCGTGCGTGCGTGCGTGTGCGTGTGCGTGTGCGTGTGCGTGTGCGTGTGCGTGTGCGTGTGCGTGTGCGTGTGCGTGTGCGTGTGCGTGTGCGTGTGCGTGTGCGTGTGCGTGTGCGTGTGCGTGTGCGTGTGCGTGTGCGTGTGCGTGTGCGTGTGCGTGTGCGTGTGCGTGTGTGTGTGCGTTGTGCGTGTGCGTGTGCGTGTGCTGTGTGCGTGTGTGTGTGTGGTGTGTGTGTGTGTGCGTGTGCGTGTGTGTGTGCGTGCTGTGTGTGTGTGTGTGCGTGTGTTTAAACGTCATTTCAAAAGGATCTCAATCTGTTTTAGGGTTTAAAAATAGATTTTTGTATCAATAGATTTGCCTCATATTTGGGGGATGTACTTAACATCACGAGTAAGTGCTTATAAAATATTGTCAAAATTCTCGATTTCACAATGTACATTTGTATGCCTGTAAGTTTGACTTACTGGGTAACTCCATTCTTCCCGTGTCCACCATCCACAGCCGTCCGCAGCTATCAGCACGCGTGCGGTACACTGAGGTTAGGGTCCTACCAATCCTAAGGTTGGGGTACGGCCTCAGAGCCGGGGACCGGGTGTTCGAGTCCCGGTCTAGGTCGATGTAGTTGAGCGTGGCGGGGATACATGCAAGTTGCAACTGCTCAATTAATTGCAAAAGAAAATAAAAGCCATTTTGAATCTAGCTTTTTAATAAAAGTTATATCAATTTCAGAATTAGAAAGACAAAATTTAAAAAAAAAATCATATTAAGTAAACATTTATTTAGAATAAGCATTCACGTATGTCGCAGAACCGATGGCCGTTGGAGCAGACGAGTTTTGGAGTGGAGACCGCGTCTCGGCAAGCGTAGCGTAGGACGCCCTCCGGCCCAATGGACCGACGACTTGCGAAAGGTCGCTGGTGGAGGCTGGATGAGGAAAGCGGAGGACCGGGATATCTGGCGCGAAATGGGGGAGACCTATGTCCAGCAGTGGACTGCGATAGGTTGAATAGGAAGCATACAAGAACAAGTCATCTTGCAGTATTGCACAAACAAATAAAAAGTTACGACAATTTATAGGCTTTTTTTTCGAACTGACTACTGCTGTTGGCCGCAGATGGCCTTTACAGCTTCACCGGGCAAGTGGCGAGCGCAGATGGCTCTCAGCCTTAATATTTACCTATTTATAGTCATGAATTTAGGTATTTAAAAAAAATAATAAAACAATGTCATATCTCAACTACCTTGAAAATTTAGACATTGCATCTACCGGGGAATAGTAGCGTAAGACGCCCCCAATCCCCCTTAAAAATCCTGTCAGTCCAAACTCTCCAAAAGCGCCAAACACCTTTGTTGTTTTTGTAAACATATACATATTATACATAGAAAACACCCAGATCAAACAGATATTTTCAATTGTTAATGTACACAAAAATTTATAATGCCCGGGGCTCGAAACCGGAACCCTTAGTGTAGTAGCCGACATCTCTACCATTACACCACATGGATCGTCTATTTCACTTTCCCTCTTATTATTTCTTTTTCTATTCAACCTATCGGAGTCCACTGCTAGACATAGGTCTCCCCCATTATTTCTCTTCATCATCATCTGCTCATTAAACGTCCCCACCGAGGGGCATGAGCCTACCCGTAAAGGGTGATTAGGCGTTAGTCGTCCACGCGGGCCCAGTGCGGATTGGATGACTTCACGCACAACCTTTGAATCTCATCGCAGGCGTGCGCAGGTTTTCTCACGATGTTTTTTCCACCGTAAGAGCGTCGGATAACGTACATATAATTTCGAAAATTCGAAAACACATTGGTACGTGGCGGGATTTGAACCTCAGCCCTCCTGGTAGGAGGGCAACAGTCCACACCACTGAGCCACCGACGCTCTTTATTTCTCTTACTTCTTTCAAAATATGTGATTCCAAGGTAAACTTACCCCATCGTCTCCTCGGTATGGTAACAAACAGCCGTTTCCCCACACGCTCCATGCCCATAGGCACATTATTGTATTGGATGAAAAAGCGGTTTTCATCATCTAAAAACATATAAACATACTACTAGGTGGTAGACTCGATACTGAGTCGTCTAGGTAGCCACTACCGTAGTGCCAGATATCGTCCCGAGAAACACGAGTGTTGTGCACTTTTAAGTAAGTTGAAGTGTCAGTTGGCAAGCCAAATAGTGCGTAGAACTATCCAATGTCATGGAAGGGTTTTTGAGTGGCGTCCACGTAATGGAAAAGCAAGTGAAGACCCCTAACCAGATGGGACTGATGACCTGCTTAATGATTATATAATATGCCACTCACGCAAAGGCTCTATCATAATTAGTGTTGGCAGGTCTGATTTGTATTAAATCGGGACACGAGGTCAAAAAATCGATCACGAGGTCAAAAAATTGGGATTTGAGGTTGCAGATCGGGGCAGGTAACAATAAACAATGTGATGTGACGCCAATGACGTGCCATTTTGAATTTGACAGTGATGTAATTAGTAGAAGTTACGTAGCGTAAATATATATTTTTTTAATGAAACATCTGATTTTCGCGGTAGCCCCCATTGGATTTCACAACATAAATCCTATTGGCTTTTTTCTTTTTCTTAGTATTTAGGTATCCTTATTCTATTTCACTGTATTCTATCGTTGATTGTTAATTGCTGTATATACCTGTTAATCTTTTCATGTTTCATCATCATCAGCTCATTAAACGTCCCCACCGAGGGGCACGAGCCTACCCGTATAGGGTGATTGGGCCTTAGTCGTCCACGCGGGCCCAGTGCGGGTTGGACGACTTCACACATAACCTTAGAATGTCTTCGTAGGCGTGCATGAAGGTTTCCTCACGATGTTTTCCTTCACCGTAAGAGCGTCGGATAACGTACATATATTTTCGAAGTTTCATGTTTATCCTTTTGATATCCTGATATTCTTGTTTATCGTGAATATTTTATGTCACTGTTGTTTAGTGTTGCGCTTTCCAATAAACGTTTTTCTTTCTTTCTTTAAGTTGGCGGGTAGCAGATGGATGGAATGGATGGTCCACTCGGATATCATAATCATTATTTCGTTCGTAGAGCGTCGGTGGCTCAGTGGTGTGGACTGTCGCCTTCCTACCGGGAGGGCTGAGGTTCAAATCCCGACACGTACCAATGTATTTTCGAATTTTCGAAAAATATATGTACGTTATCCGACGCTCTTACGGTGAAGGAAAACATCGTGAGGAAACCTTCATGCACGCCTGCGAAGAGATTCGAAGGTTGTGTGTGAAGTCGTCCAATCCGCACTGGGCCCGCGTGGACGACTAAGGCCTAATCACCCTATACGGGTAGGCTCGTGCCCCTCGGTGGGGACGTTTAATGAGCTGATGATGATGATTTCGTTCAGCAGTGGACTTCTAGGCTGTAATTATGATGTGGGTTTTTCGTAAGGTAAAAGAATAAGGTACTGAGTTACCTTGGTTCGTTGATGGCGCCGCAGTACTCGAAGACTGCCCGCTTGGTTCGTCTGAAACGAGTGTTTACCAATTAAATATTTAATAATAATCTATACTAATATTATAAAGCTGAAGAGTTTGTTTGTTTGTTTGAACGCGCTAATCTCAGGAACTACTGGTCTGATTTGAAAAATTCTTTCAGTGTTAGATAGCTCATTTATCGAGGAAGGCTATAGGCTATATATCATCACGCTATAAGCAATAGAAGCGGAGCAGCAATAAAGAATGTTTCAAAATCCGGGGGGAAATTTTCTTACTTGGAGATTCCGCTGCGTACGCTGCGTAAACGGTTAAAGTTTCGCAAAAGTCATGTATGAGAGTATTGTGACCCTTTTAAAGGTCTACAAAAAAGTCCGCGACAGCATATGTCTATCTTTTAAGGTTAGCTCCCTATAACATATTTTTTGCTAAAAAAAATTTCTAAAATATTGCATCATTTTGTGAAGCTATTTTCATAAATATATCAATCCTTATCCAAATAAACACTTTATTTATAACAAGTATTTCATTATAAACAAAATTGCCTTTACGTCATTCAATTTAAATGAATATCTTATGAGATATCGCAGTTTTAACTCACCTATATAAACGAAGTAGCGGGTAAAAGAGAGCGTTAGGCCAAAGTAACTATTCCACGCGGACGAAGTCGCACGCAAAAGCTAGTAATAAATAATCATTCGAACTAAATAGTTAGGATTACTGTTGACGTGGCAGTGGGCTGGTTACGTATATCGCAGAACGATGGCCGTTGAAGCAGACGAGTTCTGGAGTGGAGACCGCGTCTCGGCAAGCCTAGCGTAGGACACCTATCGGCCTGATGGACCGACTTGCGAAAGATGACTGGTAGAGGTTGTATGACGAAAGTGGACGACCGGGATATATGGCGCAAAATGCTGGAGACCTATGTCTAGCAGTGGACTACGATAGGATAAAGAGAGAGACAGATTAACTCTATCTTTAAAATAACTGGGAAATGACACAGCGATATAAAAAAAATAACAGACTTAAAAAAATAGACGGTAGGAATATTCAAATATATGCTTTATTTATCTAACCACTTTTGACGACCCATTTGGTGTTGCGGTTGAGAGGTCGACTGCAACCCCAAGGGTTCCGGGTTCGATTCCCGGGCAGTACAAACATTTGTGTGCATGAAAATGTCTGTTTGTAATGGTCTGGGTGTTTTATAAGTATTATATGTATGTATTTACAAAAAAAATATATAAGTATGTTTAACCGTTGTTTGGGACGCCCTCCGGCCCGATGGACCGACATCTTGCGAAAGGTTGCTGGTGGAGGCTGGACGAGGAAAGCGAAGGACTTCGTAATTATATTATATTTCGCCCACAGATGAGCAGGAAGTTCTGGCGCTCATACAGAGGTTGGATGAGAACAGTTCCCCAGGTATTGATGGTATCAGTAATCGAATACTTAAGGCCATCGGACCGAATATAGCACGCCCTCTTTCAGATATTTTCAACCTCAGTATTGCCACTGGAGTCTTTCCCGGGGCATGGAAAATTGCAGTAATCATCCCTATTCACAAAGACGGCTCCAAGAGCAATCCTGGAAACTACCGCCCCATTTCCCTCTTGAATAATATTTCTAAAATACTGGAGTGCATTGTTAATAAAAGGTTGGTTAGTTTTCTGGACTTAAATGGCATTATATCAGGAAGACAATTCGGATTTCAAAGGGGAAAATCAACTGAAGATGCAGTAACTTTGCTTACAGATATCGTCTCCTCTCATCTGGATGATGGGAAGAGCTGTGTTGGGGTTTTCTTGGATTTAGCCAAGGCTTTTGACACAGTCTCCCCCTCAATTCTCTTAAGTAAGCTACAAGCTCTCGGAGTCCGAGGAATAGCTCTCAGATGGTTCACCAGCTACCTAACAGGCAGATGCCAGTGCACAAGGATTGGAGGATCCGTAAGTGTCTCAGACCCTGTCACGTTTGGTGTTCCACAGGGCAGCATTCTTGGGCCTACGCTTTTCGTCCTATATATTAATGACATCTTCTCTCTTCCTATTCAGAACGCTGAGTTACTCTGTTATGCTGACGATACAGCGCTAATTTTTCATGATAGTTCTTGGGAGCAGGTCATTAAAACAGTGGAGATTGGTATGAGGCAGATTTCACAATGGCTTAGCAACAACATTTTAACTCTCAACACTAAAAAAACGAAATTCATATGTTTCCACAAGACAGCCGCCACAGCGCCCAAAAACCAGGAGGAAATTAAAATTCACAATTGTCCCCTTCAAACCAATACATTTTCATGTGGCTGCGAACATATTAGAAAAACCAGCTTTTTGAAATACCTGGGAGTTGAAATAGACGAAAATCTGACATTCAAAGAGCATCTGGCGACCACGTCCTGTAGAGTGAGAAACTCATACACGTCATGAGGAATTTGCGGCCGGTGGCTGACTGTAAAACTTTGAAAACCGTCTACCTAGCCCTATGCCAATCTATCATCAACTACTGTATCCTTGCCTGGGGAGGTGCTTCTAAAACAGCACTAATCATTTTGGAGAGATCCCAAAGAGGGGTGTTGAAAACGGCTCTGTTTAAACCTTTTCGTTATCCGACTGAAGCACTGTATGACGAGTTTGAGGTCCTTAGTGTGAGAAAGCTCTTTATTTTAAGGGCCGTTGTTTCTGCCCATCGAACAGTAGTCGCATCCAGTGAATACAGCGCCATGAAGAGTAAAAGAGTTTTCAAAATGCCAAGCCTACCATCTAAAACTAGTTTCGCCCAGCGTTTTAGACCACACCTCTTTCCTTATCTTTACAACCAAGTTGTCAACCGTCTTAAACTTGTAGACAAAACAGTCAGGGAAGCAAAAGCCATATTGTTTAAAACACTCCTGAGCCTCAGTTACATTGAAGCAGAGGATCTTTTAAAAATTGTGAAGTAGTTCCTCACATGCACTCACACTTCACCTACCACAGAGCCACCATCATGTTTACTTAAAGCTAGCGATAGACATTTTCCTAATTTGTTTGTATAATTTGGATTTTAATGAACGTAGTGCCAACATGTAAAAGTATAATTATTTTGTAAACAAGGTATTGACCTCCACAGGACAGGCTCAGCCTAGTGTGGAGGCTAGATTAAAACTGCACGCCAAATGTATGTGTAACTTTGGGAAATAAAATATTATTATTATTATTTATATATTATGTACGTTATCCGACACTTACAGTGAAGGAAAACATCGTGAGGAATCCTGCGCACGCATGCAAAGAGATTCAAAGGTTGTACGTGAAGTCCTCCAACCTGCACTGAGCCTGCGTGGACGACTAAGGCCTTATCACCCTATACGGGTAGCCTCGTGCCCCTCGGTGGGGACGTTTATTAAGCTGATGATGATATACATACCCACAGACCAATTCCAGTTGCTACCTTCGTCATCATCGCTAAACCTCCCTCGAGACCCAATAACAGGACTGTCTTGATCTTGATTCACTGCAACAGTAAAATTAATAATCAACAAACCAATTTTACTACTTTTTAAACCATAAAGTGGAGACCGCGTCTTGGCAAGCGTAGCCTATGCCAGCAGTGGACTACAATAGGTTGAAGAGAGAAACCATAAATACTATTGGCTGCAGATGGATGGATGTATCCGTATGTAGCTGACGTTCCCCGTATTCGGACTAAGCGTTTCACTTTTACTTTCATTATACGTAATGAAATGATCTGCCTGCGTATGTGTTTCCGGCTACATACAACCTCGTGGCATACAATAAACGAGTGAATAGACTTATTCTGGGCAAGCTCGCTCCAACTTAGAGCACGTCTATTCGGCTTAGGGAGGAAACGATATGAGTATATACGAGTACTCGATACTTTTATCCGATACCAAGTATTTTTGGTATCGATACTTTTCAATCGATACCGAGTAAGTATCAATGCTTGACAACGGATACCGTATCGAGTAAAAGTATCGATACCTCAGTGGTATCGTTTCATCCCCACTTCCGCTAGGATAGTCTGTGCTCAAGAGCAAGCCCATCATGAATAAAAAAAGATGGCCTTTATAGCTTCACAGGGCAATTGGCAAGAAGCGGTCCGGCACACGCCGGTTACGCGAATAGGGACTGTGCGAACCACAGATTTCCCAATACAGGAGATGGGGCAAGCCGCGTTTAAAGTGCGACAAATGTAAGCTCAACGAGCATACACTGGCTGCCAGTTTACGCTCTGTGAGACGAGTCAAGACGCACGAATATTAGCAAAATTACCGTTTTTTCCAAAATGCCATCCTGTGCAATTTAACATCCATCATCGCAATGAATCAGTAAATTTACCAAGAAATATAATAACTTTTCACATGTAAGAACCGAAAAGAAATTGCGACACTGGGACTGCCTATAAACTTGGCGGCTTGTCGAGTCTAATTGTATATTCGGATGTCTGTGGTGCGAACCTACAGGGAATCTCGACGGAGCGGGGGCGGTATCTCGGATTGTATAACAAAGATCACTCTTGCCTTTGATGTCGATGTGTAGATCAGCAAGCCAGTATAAGAGAGCACGTAATTTATTTTGATGGTCTTAATAATAGTTATGGGAAAGTTTTGTTCGTGGAATAGTTAAGAGCGCTCTTGAAGTGTCAAAACACATACGCATTGGTATTTCCGGACGATATCTGGCACTGCGGTGGTACCTACCTAGACGACTTAGTACCGAGTCTGCCACCTAGTAAACCCGGTATGTACTGAGTGAACTTACTAAAATGAAAAATCTATACATATTAATAAAATTGGATTGTATGTTTGTCTCAATGGTGAGGACTGTCGCCTTCCTACCCGGAGGGCTGAGGTTTAAATCCCGACACGTACCAATATGCTTTCGAATTTTCGAAAATATATGTACGTTATCCGACGCTCTTACGGTGAAGGAAAACATCGTGAGGAAACCTTCATGCACACCTGCGAAGAGATTCGAAGGTTGTGTGTGAAGTCGTCCAATCCGCACTGGGCCCGCGTGGACGACTAAGGCCTAATCACCCTATACGGGTAGGCTCGTGTCTCTCGGTGGGAACGTTTAATGAGTTGATGATGATGGCCTTTTTCTTCATGCACATGAATATTCATATTCATATTCATATTCATTTATTCACTCATATTTGTAACATACAGAACAATAATAATGTTGTGAGAGGTGTTATAAAAGGTTACAAATACGCCTTTTAAGCATTGTGATGAGATTAATACCATACTTTTATAACAACACATTTAGGTACCTATATTAAATTACATTTTACAAGCATTTAATTTATATAAGTAATAAAAGAACGAATTTATAAGGATCATGTCAAAAATTAATTGATAAGCATCACGTCAAAAATTTATTAATATCAATATTTAAACAAATCATGTCATACACTAAAAATAAAAAAATAAAAAAAATCAAAAATAAGAAACTTAAGAAACTTAGGCATTCGATTTTATATTTGTCCACTTATATTCAAAGTATTCTTTTAAATTATAGAATACATTACTAGTTAATACAGTTTTTAGTTTGATTTCAAATTCTCTACCTTGTAGAATTTTTATACATTTCGGCAAATGATTATATACCTTGGCAGCCATACAATATGCACCATTTTTGTGTATTGAAAGGTTTGAGAGTGGTGTAACTATATCGCATCCCCGGCGCGACATATAGCGGCTAGGTTTATCAGCAAACTTTTCAAAATAATGAGCTTGGTTACGAACGAGTCGGCAGAGCTCAAATATAACATTCCGTTACAGTGAGCACTCGGAACTTAGCAAATAGTGACCTGCAGGACTCCCTACGGCCTGTTTGAGCTATAATGCGAATGCAACGTTTTTGTGCAATGGACACGGCCTGTATATCGGTGAGTTGCCCCAAAGGATAATGCCGTACCTTATGCATGCCGCGGCGTGGCCATGGTATGCCGCTAGCGCGCACTTTTCGTTCGTATGTTTACGCAACTCTCGCAGACCATATGCAAATCGGCTTAACTTTTTTACAGTTGATTCTACATGGAGTTTCCATGATAAATGGAATCTACAAGAATGCCTAAGAGATTAAAGGTTGAGACTTCTTCAAGCCTATGTCCGTCATGGCTCACGTTAAGGCATAATCCTACCCTCTGATAAGGCCTGAATTGCATGATTTTGGTTTTTTCGAAATTTAATTTAAGATTCAAACCTTTTAAGTAATTGGCAATTTATTAATTGAGTCCGTAAGTATACTATTTACTCTATTTATGTCACTATATTACATGGAATAATAAGAGTCGCATCATCAGCATAAAGGACAAGTTTATGTGCTACTGCGGTTGGAAGTTCATTAATGTACACTAAAAAAAGTAGACAGCCAACACGCTGCCCTGAGGAATTGATCCTTCTACTACCTCGATATGAGACTCATATTTCTGCAGCATGCCTGTTTTTTCATTAAAGTGTGTTATCTGAACGAGTTGTTTCCTATCATCCAAATATGATGCAAGCCATTTAAGAGCTGACCTCGTATCCCAAGATTTTCCAGTCTTTTCAAGACTATATTTTCAAGACTTGAATATGTATACGGTAATATGCCAAAATATGTTTTTTAAATATTTTTGTCTGTCTGTTTGTTCCGGGTAATCTCTGAAAAGGCTGGGCCGATTTGGTTAAACTTTTTTTGACACGTAGCTGATGTAATAAGGAAAAACATAGACTACTTTTATTTTAGAAAAAAAAAATTTTATGTTATAAGTGTACAGGATGGTCTGGACGCTCACCTGATGGTAAGTGACACGCCTGACCATGACAGAGCGGCATTAAAGGAGACCAATAACTGATAGACAAGTTTTATCCTCCATCTGCCGCACTGCGCCCGTCACCCGAGACAACAGAGGTTAGGTCTCCTATACCCGGAATTTCACTAGCTACAGTGCCCTCATCCCGAAACACAAAAATGCATAACACTCGTGTTTCACGGGATAATGTTTTTATTTTACAAAAATAGAGCTTTGTTTTACCGTTTTATCGAATAGCTAGTGAAAAATATATTTTACTATCTACAGTTAATAATATAAGTCATGATATCATAATCAATGCGGTAAGTTTACGTCAGTAATAATTCAAGGAATAGCAAATTGACATGTTCATACACTTGGTATTTACTTCGCTTAAGTATTAGAGATCCGTTGGAAAACTGTAAATCGAAATTAAGATATTGTTGTTGTGTAGTAAATACCTTTTCGATAGGAATAATCAAATAAATAATTTGAGATTATTGATAGTGACCAAAATATCGTAAAAAAATGATAATTGTGTATATAATGTACATATATATAATATGTATATATTTACAAAAAAAGTATATAAATATGTTTATTCGTTGTTGTTAATGTTTAATACAAGATTATTATATAATAAATATGTAATTACAAAATAAATGTGTAATAGTATTTTTATCAGTTGATTAGTACCCGTAATACAAGCTTCACGCTTAACTTTGGGCTAATTTGACAGTTCGAACTGTTTAAAGCGTTCGGCTACACCGCTTTAGTCTGTTTTATTTTTATTTCTGTTTTGATATTTCATTAATCGCATTTTTTTTATTAATTTATATATATATATATATATATGTATATATATTCTTGTTATCAATTTTACATTATTCTATTTCAATATACTTGTGACGTCATCTCGGGAGGTCTCGTCAGAATAACAGTGTTGCTGCAGCGCTTGGCGGTGCAGCAGCTTATGCTGAGGCGGGACCTTTTGACCGTATCATTTTGTCTTTTTCCTATCGTTCTGTGTTTGCATTGTTTAAAATTGTTGCTCTTTTATTTGTTCTCTGTTACGTACTACTTTTTTGTGTAATTTGTTTGATGTACGGTCAATAAATGATTTTTCTTTCTTTCTTTCTAATTAATGGCGCTGATTGAATGTCAGGGGAAATTTATTATATTGGGATATCACAGTCCTTTATCCATATAAAGATCATGCTGTGTATGCTTTATGGATCTCCATCTAGTGCAATTAATTTGGTAACGTCTTCTAATCGAAAAAGACTGTAATTAAAAGTACTAAAACTCCATTCTAAGGTTGCCTGGAAGTAATTGCCATGTGCGATGAGGCCGCCCATTGTACTTGATAAAAATATATATTCTTAATGTTACTTTTGTGTAGAGTGCAATAAAGAATCATCATCATCATCAGCTCATTAAACGTCCCCACCGAGTGGCAAGAGCCTACCCGTATAGGGTGATTAGGCCTTAGTCGTCCGCGCGGGCCCAGTGCGGATTGGATGACTTCACACACAACCTTCGAATCTCTTCGCAGGCGTGCATGAAGGTTTCCTCACGATGTTTTCCTTCACCGCAAGAGTGTCGGATAACGTACATATATTTTCGAAAATTCGAAAACACATTGGTACGTGGCGGGATTGGAACCTCAGCCCTCCCGGTAGGAAGGTGACAGTCCACACCATTGGGCCACCGACGTTCCCTCAATAAAATAAAGAATGTAATAAATAAAACATTTAAAACAAATAATGCGGAACCCACAACACTGAAACGAGTATCGTTTGCTTGACCTTCGTCGTTAGACTACAGCTTTTTATGATACTCGTATTTTACCGATCATCAGAGTTTTTGTTTCCACTCTTTGAATAAGTTTGTTTAACTATAAATAGTAGGTATGAGTTAAGAGGCTGACATTAAGTGACAAACAGCATTTATTTTAAAATTTAATAAATAATCGTTTAAGCATTTTGTTTTCTTATCAGTTTACTGATTTATATTTTGACGACCCATTTGGTGTCGCGGTTGAGAGGTCGGCCGCAACACCAAGGGTTCCGGGTTCGATCCCCGGGCAGTACAAACATTTGTGTGCATGAGCATGTCTGTTTGTAATGGTCTGGGTGTTTTTCTATGTATAATATGTATGTATTTACAAAAAAAATGTATATATATATGTTTATCCGTTGTTTAGTACCCATAATACAGGCTTAACGCTTAACTTGGGGCTAGATGGCGCTGTTTGAATGTCAGTAGATATTTCCGGCCGATGGACCGACGACTTGCGAAAGGTCGCTGGTGGAGGCTGGATGAGGAAAGCGGAGGACCGGGATATCTGGCGCGAAATGGGGGAGACCTATGTCCAGCAGTGGACTGCGATAGGTTGAATAGGGGAGATATTTATTTATGTCATTAAATCACAATTTTCTGTGAATTTACTATTTCTTCCATCTTGCCAAGCTCGGAACACAGCATTTTAAATCTTAATTCATCATTACAGCCTAATTTGTCCGCCGCTGAACGAAGGCCTTCCTTACCATGGACGTATAAAAAATCTTTTTCATTATCTAGGTGGGAGACTGGGTACTGAGTGGTCTAGGTAGGTTCCACCGCAGTGCCAGATATCGTCCTGTGAAATAGGAGTACTCGCACTTCTGTGTTTCGGTATGAGGGCACAGTAGTTATTATAATTACCGGGTATAAGAGACCTAACAACAGTCGTCTCGGGTGACGCGCGCAGTGCAGTGTTAATCAAGATAATGAGTACCTATGTTATGTTTGTTTTTTTTCAACTCTACATCTGTCATGGTCAGGCGTATCACTTGCCATCTGGTGAGCGATCTGACATCCCGTTCACTTATGACATAAAAAAGACCCTCACTTGATTCAGCCAGCAATGTCCTCATGAAACTGGGATAAATCACACAAAGAGAATTTCACTATGCGTTCCCATTGTAGCATTTGAACCCACGACCCCAGATTATCCCGGGAACTAATCGCTCTGATTAGAAGACTACCAAGGCAACAATAACTGATTGATGAGAAAAAATTACAGATATATTACTCACGTATGACTCCATCGATGTTAAATGTCAGCTGCTTCCATGAGAACACCTCCTCAAACTTTGACAGTGTTCTGGATATTTGAAGTTTCACCGTCGGAGCGACTGCGCCAGGACGATGAAGAAGAGTGCTTTGGAGAACATACTTCGATATCTGAAAACGAAGTACCAATAATTTCCATTTGGTGTAATGGTTGAGACGGCAACTACACTGAGGATTCGGGTTCGATCCCAGCAGTATAAACAACGGGCGATTCCGACTCGCGCTAGGCCAATTTTTCTATGTACAAACAAAGCCGACATAGCCCGCCAGATCAGCAAGTTGAAGTGGCAGTGGGCTGGTCACGTATGTCGCAGAACCGATGGCCGTTGGAGCAGACGAGTTCTGGAGTGGAGACCGCGTCTCGGCAAGCGTAGCGTAGGACGCCCTCCGGCCCGATGGACCGACGACTTGCGAAAGGTCGCTGGTGGAGGCTGGATGAGGAAAGCGGAGGACCGGGATATCTGGCGCAAAATGGGGGAGACCTTTGTCCAGCAGTGGACTGCGATAGGTTGAATAGGAATAGGAAACAAAAAAATGCATATAAGTATGTTTATCAGTTGTTTAGTACCCGAACTACAGGCTTCACGCTTAACTTGGGGCTAAATGGCGCTGTGTGAATGTCAGTGGATATTTATTATTATATTTACTAGGTGGTAGACTGGGTACTGAGTCGTCTAGTCAAGTATCACCTCAGTGCCGGATATCTTCCCATGGAAAAGGTGTATTACCCAGTTTTGTGTTTAGGGATGAGGGCACTGAGCTTGCTAGCTATTACCGGGTATGTGAGACCTAATATCAGTCATCTCGGGTGACGCAGTGTGGTTTTGATGAGGAAGGTTCCTCTTCAATATCAGTCAGATCGGGTGATGCAGTGTGGTTCTGATGAGGAAGGTACCTCGGTCATGATCAAATTCAGGTACTATATGAAATACCTTAGCAATAAATTAGTTAATTCGCCTGAAAGGAACCAGCCTATAAACTTCCCAATTCTGTAAATTGTCCTTTGCCCACAGCAAGGGTTAAATATCCACTGACGCTCACACAGTCATCTAGCCCCATATTAAGCGAGGAGCTTGTAGTTAAGGTACTTAACAACTGATATACATACTTATACAAACAATATAACAGAAGTAGACGCCATAATTTACTGGCAGAGTCTTCTTGTCTCATGCAAAATCACCAGTACCTAGGGTCAACATTTCTTTGAACTCCCTTCTGGATGGGTTCCCAGAGTGTGATTTGTTTGCATATAATGTATTTGTATGTTTATAATGTATTGTCTTATTAAAATATGTATGTTTATCCGTTGTTTAGTACCCATAATAGAGGTGTCACGCTTTTCTTGGGGCTAGATGGCGCTGTGTGAATGTCAGTGGAAATTTAATTTAAATAAAGGAAAATAAAGTTATGCTGTACCATAACATGATATAACTATGCGATTGTATTTAAATTTAGTATGATTTTAATAAACACATACGCTAACTGACTGTCAGCCTTCCTACCGGGAGGGCTGAGGTTCAAATCCCGCCACGTACAAATGTGTTTTCGAATTTTCGAAAATATGTGTACGTTATCCTAAACCTTCATGCACGCCTGCGATGAGATTCGAAGGTTGTGTGTTTAGTCGTCCAATCCGCACTGGGCCTGCGTGGACGACTAAGGCCTAATCACCCTATACGGGTCGGCTCGTGCCCCTCGGTGGGGACGTTTAATGAGTTGATGATGATGACGCTACGCTAACTGCAGGAGAATATCTGATAATACCGGGAGCATAACTAGTTTCAAATTAATATGCATCGCTTGATGCATTAATGCATTTGACGACCCATTTGGTGTTGCGGTTGAGAGGTCGGCTGCAACACCAAGGGTTCCGGGTTCGATCCCCGGGCAGTACAAACATTTGTGTGCATGAACATGTCTGTTTGTAATGGTCTGGGGTTTTCTATGTATAATAAGATAAGTAAGATAAGATAAAAATTCTTTATTGCACATAAGAAAAAAAAATACAAAACAACAAGTAACAACAAAAGACAAGTACAAAGTAGGCGGCCTTATTGCTAGGTAGCAATTCTGCCAGGCAACCTTTGGGTACAAGAAAAATATTTATAGGTAAGCGGCTAGTGCAAAACGAATCGAAACTAATCTTAATGCATAGTTATAAACAATATTACATAAACTAAGTACACATTATGCATAAATAATACAATAAACTAATAAATATTAAACAATAATAAACTAATAAATAATAAAACAAAATACATAAACTAATGGAAGATAGGATAATTCAATCTACAATCAGAAACAACATAAGAAAAAGACAACGACAGATCGAGAAAAAATAATAATAATAATATAAGGATCACTAATATTATCGCTTACTTGCAAGTAATGTTTTTGATACTGCTCTTAAAGTCTCAAGAGACGGTGCTCGACGAATGACCTCGGCAAGGCATTCCACAGCTTGATTGCTCGTACTGTGAAGGACTTTCCGTAGAGTCAGTCTTGTGAGATGGCAGGTCAAGCGTCAATTTAGAGTTGGCACGCAAATTGCGGCCCAAGCTTGCAGAACGAAAAATAAAGCGATCCCTAAGATAAAGAGGTGTATAATATGTATGTATTTACAAAAAAAAATGTATGTAAGTATATTTATCCGTTGTTTAGTACCCATAATACAGGCTTCACGCTTAACTTGGGACTAGATGGCGCTGTGTTAATGTCAGTGGATATTATTTATTTACTTCATAATGTGTTATTATAAGGAAATATATTGATTCAAACCAGTTACACAACTGCTATTTATACCAATAATCATATTATTGTTAGTTAATAGATCGTATCTACTTCTTGTTATTAAAATTTGAAAGAGTCATTGTTATTATCCAAGACAGCGGTGTGCACTCCATATGCATATTTATTTATTAGGACAGCCAACCAAACAAACACCATACAATTATAAACTTATATCTATAAATACATGATTGTAGTTTTGCCTTAGTTAAAGTCTGCCACGGCATGCACAACTGAATAATGAGTCGACAGACAGAACGCCTAAAATCGTTTAATTTTAAATATACGTATACATTTACATTATTCTACTCGTTACTGGCAGCTAGTGCCAGCAAAGTAGACTTAAACTTGCGCTGTGAATATGACAAATCGAGTTTATGGCTAGCGAGCGTGTAATTGACTGAATTGTTTCTGAATCCTATTAATGGTTGAAAGTGACCCAAGTTAGTCCTAAAATTTTTAGGTTTATAAGCGAGGTATCTACAATTACGAGCGCGTTTAAAGGACATTATAATTTATTTGTTGAACATAAACAGTGCATAACTGTAGATAATTATATTTCTACCAATACTTAATATGATAAAAATTGTAAATATAATTTGCTTTATATAATTATTTTGATTACAAATGATTCTGTTTTCAACACAATTTTTTTGAAAAGAGTAACTACTGAGTTTCTTGCTGGTTTCTTCTCAGTGGAAAACTACCTCCCGAACCAGTGGTAGCTCCATTTGACATTCATAAGTGTTCTATAAGGACCTAAACTGAATAAACACTTTTCATTTTCATTGCATAACCTGTGCGTCCAGATAACCCGGAAAATCGCCAACATATTTAATGATTCCCTCTTATTTGCTTACTTCCTCTACAGACTTAAAACCATAAATATCCACTGACATTCACACAGTGCCATATAATAATAATAGTAATCATTTATTCATGACCCAGGTGTTATCATCATCAGTTCATTAAACGTCCCCACCGAAGGCACAAGCCTACCCGTACGCGGGTGTATAGGCCTTAGTTCGTCCACGCGGGCCCAGTGCGGGTTGGACGACTTCACGCACAACCTCTGAATCACGATGATGTCCTTCACCGTAAGAGCTTCGGATTAACGTACATATAATTTCGAAAACACATTGGTACGTGGTGGAATTTGAACCTCAGCCCTCCCGGTAGGAGGGCGACAGTCCACACCATTGAGCCACCGACGCTCTGAAATCACTGTCAGGTGTTATAAGTGTAAGTCATTACAGGTTTAGTTTGAGTTAGGGGTTTACAATGTAAGGTTGTAGAAAAAGGTGAACCTTGACATTGAAGCCAGAAAATATACTGCATTTTCAGTGTCAGTAATATAGCCCCAAGTTAAGCCTGTAGTATAGGTACAAAATAACGGATAAACATACTCATATATATATTTTGTAAATACATACATATTATACATAGGAAACACCCAGACCAATACAAACAGACAAGTTCATACACATAAATGTTTGTAATACCCCGAACCCGGAACCCTTAGTTCAGTAGCCGACATCTCAACCATTACACCAAATGGGTCGTCAGATTATGATTTCGAAAATTCGAAAAGACATTGGTACATGGCGAGATTTGAACCTGCAACCTCTAGGTCGGAAGGCAACAGTCCACACCAATGAGCCACCGCTACTCATCGAAACGAATACCATTACAAATTAAATTACGCAGCTGAGACATGGACACTGACTGCGGGATTGATTTTACAAGTTCAAAGTCACTCAACGCGTAATGGAGCGAGCTATGTTTAGAGCCTCTCTTAGGGATAAGATTAGAAATGATTTAATCCGTAAGAGAACTAAAGTTACCGACGTAGCCCGCCGGATCAGCAAGTTGAAGTGGCAGTGGGCTGGTCACGTATGTCGCAGAACCGATGGCCGTTGGAGCAGACGAGTGCTAGAGTGTGGAGACCGCGTCCGCGTCCGGCGGGCTATGTCGGTAACTTTGGTTCTCTTACGGATTAAATCATTTCTGATCTTATCCCTAAGAGAGGCTCTAAACATAGCTCGCTACATGGACACGCACGGACGTTATGTTAGCACGGTTAGGACGCATTGCTCAAATACTTTTGTCTTTAAGCATTGCGGAATAGTTGACGTTAGGACATGACGTAGCTTACCGAATGCCGCCCAGCCCAACTGAATCCTCCTACTAGCCTCCCTCTCGAAGTTATGCCGTCCAAATTGAATGGTTTGGCCCAGGTAGATATACTCCTGCACAACCTCGAGACAGACGCCATCGACACATATCGGTTGTGGCATGACACGACTGTTGAACATGACTTTCGTCTTGTCCAAATTCATGCCAAGCCCAACTCGTCGGGAAGATTCATTAAGGCTGTTCAGCATCTCCGCAAGCTCTTCCGATGACTCTGCCACTATGACGATATCGTCAGCAAAACGAAGATGAGAAATAAACTCTCCATTGACGTTGACGCCTCGTTCAGACCAGTCCAGGGTCTAAAAGACATCCTCCAATGCGTTTGTGAACAGTTTCGGGGATATAACATCCCCCCTGTCTCACACCACGACGCAATTGGATGGGTCTTGTCCGCTGATCTTGGATCTGAACGGTCATCGTCGCTGCATTGGAGAGACACTTCATCACCTCGATATATCGCCAGTCGATACCGCATCGCTGCAGAGCCTCCAGAATAGCCCAGGTTTCGATGGAGTCGAAGGCTTTCTTGTAGTCCACAAATGCCATACACAGACTGCAGTAGGTTGAACAGGATAAATTGAATATTATCGGATATAGACACTATCTTTCTACTCATGAACTATGTTAGCAATTTGACCTATGGGAACTAAACAGTAGATAAACATTATAGTTTGTTTGTTTTGTAAAGTTGCAATATCAATACATATTACCGGAAAATAATAAGAACTGCAAATTGATTAATTACTCTATCTATCTATTTAACCTATCGCAGTCCACTGCTGGACATAGGACTCCCCCATTTTGCGCCAGATATCCCGCTCCTCCGCTTCCCTCCAGCCTCCACCAGCGACCTTTCGCAAGTCGTCGGCCCATCGGGCCGGAGGGCGTCCTACGCTACGCTTGCCGAGACGCGGTCTCCACTCCAGAACTCGAGGATTCTAAACCATAGATAAATTGTACTTCTTTGCTTACTGAAATCACCCGCAAAGTACTATGAGTGAAATTTACCACGGGTAGGACGCATTGCTCAAAGCTTAAATCTTAACGCTTTCCGAAATCGTTAGCAAGTCGCTACCCAGGTCAACTGAATCATCCTACTAGCTTCAATCTCGAAATAATCATAGTCCGCCTATAACGGCCCACTGAAGGGCACAGGCTTTCCCTCTCAGCATAGCTATGGGGAGATTGGGCCGTAACCCAGCACGCGGGCCCAATGCGGATTGGTGGATGATGACCATCAGGCCATCAGGATGAAATTTGGTATGGTGGTAGATGGTATCCTGGAGACAGACATAGGCTACTCGTCGTCTCATTCTAATATTCCCATTTTCCTTAATATGGGGAGAGGAAATTTTTTATGGAGCGTTCCGCAATTTTTAACAAAAAAGTCTTGCTTAATTCAGTTTCGAAAAACGCCCCACAGCCCAGCTTTAAAACTGGGAGATAATTTATATGGGACTCTTCGCAGTTTTCAAGGTAGGAAGCTTAAATCGATGAAAGATATAATATCACCAACAGAAGCGAAAAAATAATATTTGTTTTCGTAACCAGGAAAGGGGACCGTGTTACCACGAATTTAAAGCGAGCAAATTTATTCCAAAGATAGTAGGTAGTTAGTATTCTCCTAAAGCAAAATAAAATCTAAAAGAAGTATCTATAGACCCGCGGGAAGAGTATTTTTTGAAATTTAAGGTAATATACCGTCACCACACTGCACATTTTATATCATCATTACAGCTCATTACACGTTCTCATCGAGGGTCCCGAGCACAGATTTCCCAATACAGGAGATGGGGCAAGCCGCGTTTAAAGTGCGACAAATGTAAGCTCAACGAGCATACACTGGCTGCCAGTTTACGCTCTGTGAGACGAGCCAAGACGAACGAATATTAGAAGAAATTACCGTTTTTTCCAAAATGCCATCCTGTGCAATTGTAACATGCCATCATCGCAATGAATCAGTAAATTTATCAAGAAATATAATAACTTTTCACAG
This sequence comes from Leucinodes orbonalis, assembly GCA_019425675.1. Taxonomy (NCBI): domain Eukaryota; kingdom Metazoa; phylum Arthropoda; class Insecta; order Lepidoptera; family Crambidae; genus Leucinodes; species Leucinodes orbonalis. Next base: position 86,112 of record PQWD01002040.1, on the reverse strand, counting down.
GTAAGAACCGAAAAGAAATTGCGACACTGGGACTACCTATAAACTTGGCGGCTTGTCCAGTCTAATTGTATATTCGGATGTCTGTGTCCCGAGCCTACCCGTAAAGGGTGTATACGCGGAATTTTCCGACATCATGCACAACCTTTGCATCTCTTCGCAGGCGTGCGCAGGTTTCCTCACGATGTTTTCCTTTACCGTAAGAGCGTCGGATAAACGAACATAAGATAATATAAGATTCTTTATTTGCACAGAATATAGGTTTTACAAAGTATACATATATTGTAGAGTGGTACATGCTACATTGTGCCTGTCTTAGGCATACAAATATTAATAATTTATAATAAGTTTAACATATAATTACGAAAATTCTAAAACACATTGGTAAGTGGCGGGATTTGATCCTGCGTTCTCCAGATCGGAAGGCAACAGTCCACACCATTAAGCCACCGACGCTATGTCTGTATTAATAATTTGAAAAATAACAACGAAAACACTCACGACAAGAAATGTTCGTCTCTGACACAATACTTAATCACTTTAAATCACATAAACGCAGCTAAAACTTGTTGAAAATTTTTATCCTCGAGTCAGTGCTACCAACCTACTAGTACAAACTTTGCTCGGGCAATGAAGACCTACCTTCAAAGTTTGAACTATTGAGCTAGACAGGGTAGGGCGTTAGTCCACCGAAAGAGGCATAATATATCACCGGAAAATTACAAGAACCGCAATTACATTAATTTCCTAGGTAATTTATAAAATCTTGTAGGTTCTCTATTCAACCTATCGCAGTCCACTGCTGGAGATAGGTCTCCCCCATTTTGCGCCAGATATCCCGGTCCTCCGCTTTTCTCATCCAGCCTCCACCAGCGACCTTTCGCAAGTCGTCGGTCCATCGGGCCGGAGGGCGTCCTACGCTACGCTTGCCGAGAAGTGGTCTTCACTCCAGAACTCGTCTGCTCCAACGGCCATCGGTTCTGCGACATACGAGACCAGCCCACTGCCACTTCAACTTGCTGATCCGGCGGGTTATGTCGGTAACTTTAATTCTCTTACGGATTAAATCATTTCTGATCTTATCCAAAAGAGAGACCCCAGCATAGCTCGCTCCATTGCGTTTTGAGTCTTTAAACTTGTGAACCAATCCCGCAGTCAGTGTCCATGCTTCAGCTGCGTATGTTAGTACGAGTAGGATGCAGTGCTCAAAGACTTTTGTTTTCAAGCGTTGCGGAATCGTCGACGTGAAGACCCCAACGCAACTTGCCTAATGCCGCCCAGCCCAACTGAATCCTCCTACTAGCTTCCCTCTCGAAATTATGCCGGCCTTGTAGATTCTACACCAGATATTTTTTTATTATTTTATGCCTACATTTTCTACAATTTGTTAATTTGAAATGTCTCGTGGTAAATTTATTTTACGAAGGTTTCCGCAAATTAAAGTTTTGACCAGTCTAAATACGCGGCTACTTTTTGAGTGAGATTATTCATCTATTCAGTTTCATCGACTTGGCGAGCGCACTCCCGTGCCCCCCATGAAGGTATATTTAAGTATTTTTCGTATAGAGTGTAACAAATACATCTGACTTGAAACATTCATCATCAGCTCATTATACGTCCCCCCGAAGGCACCAGCCTACCCTTACACGGGTGTATAGGCCTTCGCTCCGTTGTTTAGCATCCATATTACAGGCTAACACTTAGTGTGGAGCTAGATGGCGCTGTGTGGATGTCTGTGGAGTATTATCATTATTATGTTTTTGAAATCCTTTAGTTTCACAGGCCAAATAGTGGCCTTTGGAAGTCATGTGTGGGGCCGAAGCCAACAGAACAGAGGCCTGAATTTTCGAATGTTAAATCTTTGTATGCGTAACATATTATTATATGTTTTTGCCATCGATACGCTTAGAAGAGTACAATGATTTGACCAAATGACATTATTAGCGTGAGGTAGCATAGCTGATGGTGTCAGAATAGCTTTACGTGTGGTTTATTACTTCATAAGTATATGTCGAGTTATTATGTCAAGAACTCGTTAATCATATTTGTTTACGATGTATGTGTTTATTTATCAACATACATGTACATTTCAAACGAAGAAGACCCATGTGTTGTAATAGTCCAGACGCTACTACACCAAAGGTTCCGGGTTCGATCCCCGGGCAGTACAAACATTGTGTGCACGAATATGTCTTTTTGTAATGGTCTGGGAACGACTCTCTCTCTCTTCAACATATCGTAGTCCACTGCTGGACATAGTCTCCCCATTTTGCATTTGGCAGTCAAACGCACTCAATTTTTAATTAAAAAGATAATAAAATTGCGCCATATATTCCGGTCCTCCGCGTTTCTCATCCGGTCTCCACCAGCGACCTTTCGAAGTTGACGGTCCCTCGGTCCGGGCGTCCTACGCTACGCTTGCCATGACGCGGCCTCCACTCCAGAACTCGTCTGCTCCAATGGACATTGGTTTTGCGACAGCAAATATTATGATCATATGTACATTTCCTAAGAACTTTAGCAATAACATATAAATTGATTCTTCCCCGAAGCAAAAAGATGACGACATTTGACAAAATATTGTTTGTTTACTCCGGACTGTTGTTCTGGAATAGATACTATTATCGGGATATAATAAAACCATAATAATGCAACTTGATCTGTTGGATGAGTATATTTATTTGAACTCAGGTTTAGACCTTATACTATTTAAGAATAACAATGTTAGCGCGGAGCAATGACGTACACTGCCATCTATTTATAAATGGTTAAATTAAACTACTATAAAATAAGAATTATAAACTGAAAGCGTACTTCTGAAATTATACATACTTAGAGCGACATCTATTTATATTTACATGAAATGACAGGTGTCTTAAACATTGTTTTTAAGCTTTATTTGAACTGTTGCACAGTTTGGCAGAAAGCAAAGTTTTGTTATAATGTGTTTTCTAAGAAAGTTTTCTTTTTTGAAGAAATGAATAAATAATAATGAAAATACTTACTACTGGTTTGAATAAACAATCTAATATTTGGTCTTTATATATATATAATGTATGATGAAGAGCGTCGGTGGCTCAGTGGTGTGGACTGTCGCCTTCCTACCGGGAGGGCTGAGGTTCAAATCCCGACACGTACCAATGTATTTTCGAATTTTCGAAAATATATGTACGTTATCCGACGCTCTTACGGTGAAGGAAAACATCGTGAGGAAACCTTCATGCACGCCTGTGAAGAGATTCGAAGGTTGTGTGTGAAGTCGTCCAATCCGCACTGGGCCCGCGTGGACGACTAAGGCCTAATCACCCTATACGGGTAGGCTCGTGCCCCTCGGTGGGGACGTTTAATGAGCTGATGATGATGATGATATATATAATGTATGTTGTATTTAATATACCAATAAAAACATTTGGTGTAGCGGTTGAGACATCGACTACAACACCTAGGGTTCCGGGTTCGATCCCTGGACGCAAACATTTGTGTGCATGAACATGTCTGTTCGTATTGATCTGGGTGTTTTCTATTTATAACCATTTTTAGTACAATACTATTTACACCACGAGGTTTTCTATAATGAATATGGTAACCAAATGAAAGGGTTATGAAATTAAGCGCTTTTGAAATTTAGCGGGTAATCGGTACCTGGTTAGTTGCAGACAATTTTTCAACTTTGGAGGTATCTCCAGCGCAAACTATTTAATTTATAAAAAAATATTTAAGAAACCTTAATGTATTTTTTAAGACCTACACATTGATCCCCCACAAGTATGAGTTCGATGAAAAAAATATTTTGAGTTTGAGTTCAATGTATGGGGAACCCCAAAATATATTCGGTCTTTTTCAAGTTTCATAATAAAACTTTATTGTAGTTCACAGAATACATATACTTACAAAGTTACAGTGAACAGTGTAGTGCTTATAGTTTCGGAGAAAAAGGGTGTGACATACGGACGGACAGACAGACAGACATGACGTATCTATAAGGGTTCCGTTTTGCCATTTTGCTACGGATCCGTAAAAAGTAAGACGATTCCTTGTTTCGGAGGGTAGGTTAAGATGTTGGTCCGGCTTGGTTACATATATGATATATGCTGGCTTATTATGATCTGGAGGAGGGTGCAGGTTCAAATCCCACCACATACCATGGTCTTTCGAATTTTCGAAATTATAGTGTACGTTATCCGATGCCCTTACGGTAAAGGAAAACATCGTGAGGAAACCTGCGCACGCCTGCGAAGAGGTTCAAAGGTTATGCGTGAAGTTGTCAAACCCGCACTGGGCCCGCGTGGACGACTAAGGCCTATACGGCCGATACGGGTATGCATTGCGCTCTTTTATTTTGAAGGACGCCAGGTTATATAGGTTGATGACAAATAAATAAAAGAAAAAGACACGACAAAATTAAGACCACTAAAAGAAAATAATTTTTTTTATATTTATTTTTAGTCAAGTCTAACATTACGTAAATGTCATCTTGCTACTTTGGACTCAATCGATCGCAGAGCCAGAAAACTCATTGGCGATAAGGACTCGTTAATTCCAAACTGCAGAGCTTATCCCACCGCCGTAAAGTAACATGTTTGTCAGTTTTTTACAGGCTCTACTTTGGTGAGTGTTCTTCCGAGCTCCACGCACTTATCCCATCGTCACCCTTTCACCATAGGTTATCAAGGCGAACTGCAAAATTTCATCCGTTTGTAGTTGACGTTCCCCGCATTCGGACTAAGCGTTTTGCGTCTTCTTTCATTATGCGTACAGCTAGAATGACCTCCCTGCGTTTGTTTCCGGCTACTTACAACCTCGTGTTCGACCTTCGATTTTGTTAAATAATATATTATATTTCATTTAATATTTACATTTTCAATAATTGTTAATTTTGTTACTAAGATTTTATTATTGACTAAGGTATTAAAAAGACATGCAAGTAAAGTATATCTTTAATGCTCTTAGAAGTCATGTCATGTCACAGTCTTCTAGAATTTCTTGTCGCAAACTGTATCTTTAATAAGATCTTGCACTTTGTATCTGAAAATGGTATAATATTAAATTTAAAGATATCTTTAATGGACGTACACTACATTGATAAAACTTCAAATAAAACACAAGAAATAAGACTAAATAATAACAAAAATATAAGTATGTAAGTTTAAACTTACTTAACAATGAAATAGTTAAATTCATTGATGTTTTGGGTATTATAAATGAATTTCGGTATTTGGTTTGACAGTACGTAAACTTCGTCACCAGATACTTTTAGATCTGCAAAAAATAACAGTTCTTTTAGTATATAGCCTTAATAATACAATATGGTATTTTACTTGGTGATAGACTCGATACTGAGTCGACTAGGTACCACCGTAGTGCCAGATCCCGGGAAATACGAGTGTTTTGCTTTTTAGTGTTTCAGGATAAGCGCACTATATCAAGTAAAATAACATTTGTTGTCTCGGGTGACGGGCGCAGAATGGCATTGATGGGGAATAACAACTGTCTATCAGTTCAGTCTACTTCAATGCTGTTCCGTCAAGGTCACTCTTTTCGATTGTTTTGTGAGCTTAACACGAATCTTTACTATTTATATCATTGATATTTATTTTAAAATTTACCTGAAATGTATCCGAGTTTCTCAGAATCTTGAGCTACAATCACGACGTTTTTCGGTTCTAACAAACTGTTTGTATTCCAACAAAGAATGCCACCTTGAGCGACGTTTGCAAAGAACATAACACCGGTTGGATGGTGTATGTCGTGGGAACCACTCTGCGAGTTGCGCCCTCTGTCACCCAATTCCTGAAACATTAATTCAGAAAGAAGCATAGACGTTCAAAAAAATACGGACGGAGTCTTATCATCATCATCATTACAGCCTAGAATGTCCACTGCTGAACGAAGGCCTCCCTAATAATTTCCACGCGGGCCGATTCCTAACAGTTGACATCCATCTGACCTATAATGACAGTCTCAGTGACAAAAAAAGTGTGTCACAATTCGGCTACAACTTTTGTATGGAAATTAAGACGTTTGGCTCGCTTCTGTCATCAGAACCAATAAAAAATGAAAATTAGAGTTGAGTTACGAAGAATTTATTTACTTCTGCTAGTCACATGGTATTGCACTGGTGTTACATAAATAAAGCTGTAGGTACATTAAATAAATAATAATAATAAATAAATATCTAATGACATTCACACAGCGCCATCTAGCCCCAAGTTAACCGTTAAGCCTGTATTATGGGTACTAAACAACGGATAAACATACATATATACATTTTTTTTTGTAAATACATACATATGAAACACCCAGACCATTACAAACAGACATGTTCCTGCACACAAATGTTTGTATTGCCCGGGGATCGAACCCGGGAACCCTTGGTGTTGCGGCCGACCTCTCAACCGCAACACCAAATAGGTCGTCAAAACATTGATCACGTGACACCCTGCAAGGGCACTGCAAAAATAAAAGTGCGACGTACATATAATGTATTTATACAGAGATACATAAGTTTATTTGCTTAACAATCCATTACTCCTTATCTTCAAAAAAATCGTTTAATGTGTAATATGATTTTTGTAAGAGATGTGTTTTTAGTGTTTTTGTGAAACTTCGATAGTTTGGTAATTCTTTAATTTTGTTCGGTATATTGTTATAAATCGATATAGTCATCCAATATGGGCCTGATCTAACTATTTGTAGGGATTTAGCCTGCGGAAAATTAAGTTTTTTTTTATATCTATTATTTCTTCTAATTTTAGTATTGGCTGAATAAAGGTTCGAAAAAAGAAGACTGATTTATCCCTGCATAAGTTTAAGTCTCATGTAAAATCGATTTTAATAAAAATAATACCTTGATATGACCTTCGAGGTTGATCTTACTCTTCAATACTTCAGTATCCACGGAGAATTCCTTAGTAGACACGAGAGGGTGGAAATAGGCCTGTCTCTTCCCTTGTTTGTCAGTTTCTGATAACGCAATGCTGAAAATTCCGTCTCTCCAGTTTATCACGTGCCCTGAAAGGAGAAATCGAAAATGTTTTCAACTGAGTTTCTTAATAAATTCTTTTCAGTAGAAATCAACTTCCTTTTTATGATACCAGAATAAAGTATTCGATGAGTAGAATTGAAGGAACTAATCTGCAAGTCTGAGTTTTGCAGGCTATCGCTTACCAAACGTCATTTTAACCTTATCTCTTCTACATTATATAATAATCTTTAGGTCATTAATCGTCCCCACCGAAGGGCACGAGCCTACCCGTATAGCCCGTATAGGGTTGGTTAGGTCTTAGTCGTCCACGCGGGCCCAGTGCGGGTTGGACGACTTCACACACAACCTTCGAATCTCTTCGCAGGCGTGCATGAAGGTTTCCTCACGATGTTTTCCTTCACCGCAAGAGCGTCGGATAACGTACACATATTTTTCGAAAATACATTGGTACGTGTCGGGATTTGAACCTCAGCCCTCCCACAGTCCACACCGTTGAGCCACCGACTCTTGCTTATAAATATCTGAAATTCACATTTTCACATTTCACGTTTATCCCTACCATAACAATGATTCGAGTAGGTATCTCACACATCTATAAACTCAATCATACACTTTTTACAATAAAGTTTTTGTTTTGTATACTGACCCTAGTGTTCCATGAGGTGGGCGTTAATGACTGCGACACAGTTTAATACTTATGCTTTCATTATGGAATCACTATTTATTTTAAGGCACCTTTGTTAAACTTTGGATAAATAATAATAATAAATATCCACTGACATTCACACAGCGCGATCTAGCCCCAAGTTAAGCATGAAGCTTGTAGTATAGTTACTGAACAACGGATAAACATACTCACTTATATTATTTTTTTTGTAAATACATACATATTATACATAGAAAACACCCAGACATGTTCATGCACACAAATGTTTGTACTGCCCGGGGATCGAACCCGTCTCAACCGCGACGCCAAATCTCACAAGTCAAATTTCATCTGATCTAACGTTGGAGGGGATTTCAGCAAATATCACGCAATTTTTTGTGATTGAAACAAAAAAAACTTTTTTGGTCCATTTAATCCGGACATGGACATGTTGGTTTCAATAATCTCTCTTGAGACCGCGCATTTTTCTTCATGGATTGAATTAAGAGTTGATATTATTATTTTTAAATCACAATACTCACGATTTAAGTTATACTGAGTCGTCTAGGTAGGTACCACCGCAGTGCCAGATATCATCCTTTGAAACAGGAGTGTAATGAACTTTTGTGTTTCGGGATGAGGGCACTGTAGCTAGTCACATTACCGGGTATGAGAGACCTGATATCTGTTGTCTCGGGTGTCGGGCGCAGTGCGGCATTGATGGAGGACAATAACTGTCTATCAGTTGTTGGTCTCCTTTAATGCCGCTCTGTCATGGTCTGGCGTATCACTTACCATCAGGTGAGCGACCAGACCGTTCTGTACACTTATAAGATAAAAAAAGTATCCTATTGTTAAATTTTTATTGCACTTTTAAGTCTCAGCAATATTGATTACTAGTTTTAACTAGTCGTAAATAAAAGTACAAAGCATTTTTTTTTCTTCTTACAATAACAATCCAACGCATTTACGTAAGAGACTCACATATTGAAAAATCTCACATGAGATTGGGGGATGGGGGAGAGGATTGAATAAAACCTCACGACATCTCACCAGGGGGGGAGGGATTATCAGGAAAATTTAAAAAATACCTCACCTAATTTATGAACGCCCCTAAAATCAAAAAGTTACCAATACCACAATAAGTATGCCAATGATTACCAGCAGCAGTGAAATTCATTGCAGCCTCGTCATGTTTGAAGCTAGAGTGTTCAAGTCGCCAACTTTCCTTGTCCTTTAGGGAAAATACAACCAGCCCCTCTGTAGCCAGGTCATTTATATACGCATACGCTTTGTCACACGCTTGAGGGTGTACGTCTACGGTGATCGAGGTCAGACCTGCAACCAATTATATGCTGTATATATAGGTAGATACGCCACCCGTGCCTCAAAAACGAACCGCCGAAGAGAGTACAGTTTGTACTCTTTTGTTTAGGTGAATGTGTTCGAATTTCGAAATATGTGTATGTGTGCTGTCACCAGTGGCGTGCACCGATATTATGAGTAGGGTATGCCAATTAAGTGAAAGTAAGCGCAAAAATTATAAATAGTTTTCATTTTTTTCAAATTTAGCGCTGTCGATGACAGCAGATCGCCTATGGTTTCAAATCTGTAGAGAAAAAGTGGGCAAATATGTGGGAATTATTTAATGTTGGCGATTTTCCAGGTTATCTGGACGCTTATGGTATGCACTGCTTATTTGCATATATGGAGTGCACGCCGCTGGCTGTCACTGCATTCGGAACAATTTTCGATTGGTTTGTGAGCATATCACGAATCTATACTTTTTTGCCTGCAACCAATATCATCATCTTCCATGAGGTCTTCTATTCCCATAGTAGTCTCTTCATTTATCAATCAATCAATCGTTATTGATTTTCCACAATGTTGAGATGGTGACAATTTATTATGTAGGTACTTGTAGGTAGTAGTAGGTAATTGTATCTCTCTCTTCAACCTATCGCAGTCCACTGCTGGACATAGGTCTCCCCCATTTTGCGCCAGATATCCCGGTCCTCCGCTTTTCTCATCCAGCTCCCACCAGCGACCTTCCGCATGTCGTCGGTCCATCGGGCCGGAGGGCGTCCTACGCTACGCTTGCCAAGACGCGGTCTCCACTCCAGAACTCGTCTGCTCCAACGGCCATCGGTTCTACGCCATACGTGACCAGCCCACTGCCACTTCAACTTGCTGATCCGGCGGGCTATGTCGGTAACTTAGTTCTCTTGCGGATTAAATCATTTCTGATCTTATCCCCAAGAGAGAATCCAAGCATAGCTCGCTCCATTGCGCGTTGAGTGACTTTGAACTTGTAATGGTCTGGTTATTCATCATCATCATCAGCTCATTAAACGTCCCCACCGAGAGGCACGAGCCTACCCTACTACTAGGGTGATTAGGCCTAAGTCGTCCACGCGGGCCCAGTGCGGATTGGACGACTTCACACACAACCTTCGAATCTCTTCGAAGGCGTGCATGAAGGTTTCCTCACGATGTTTTCCTTCACCGTAAGAGCGTCGGATAACGTACATATATTTTCGAAAATTCGAAAATACATTGGTACGTGTCGGGATTTGAACCTCAGCCCTCCCGGTAGGAAGGCGACAGTCCACACCACTGAGCCACCGACGCTCAGTCTGGTCTGGTTATTGTATGTAGGTAATTTATTATGGACCCTGTCGGGTACAACAACTTGGGAGAGGCTGTCACGTTATTCCTTTAACGTAAGTCGGATAAAATTCATATAATTTTACAACTAAGATTTATTAAGCTAATCACGATTTATTTACAATTGTCTTTTTCGAGAAGCGATCTTTTAATATACCTACGAGTATTTTGCCAGTTACCAATGTAAAATGGATGAGAAATGCGGTGGACCGGGATATCGTGCGCAAAATGGGGGAGACCTATGTCCAGCAGTGGACTGCGATAGGTTGTAGAGAGAGAATGTAAAATCATGAAAAGTCTTACCAGCTGTTGTTCGCTCGTTCACTACAATGGAAGGATTTAAAACATGATGGAGTTTCTGCTTATTAGTTTTCAAATCGTAAATAATGATAGCGGGAGGCTTCAACTGTTTCCTTTCACCTAAAAATATTTTAATTATTAACATTTTTCTTGTAACACTAAACAACGGATAAACATACTTATATACATATATTTTTTGTATATTTCATTATTTTGTACATATTATACATAACAAACACCCAGACCATTACAAACAGACATGTTCATGCATACTAATGTGTGTACTGCCCGGGGACCCCGGAACCCTTGGTGTTGCAGTCGACGTCTCAACCGCAACACCAAATGGGTCGTCAAAATAACAATTAATAATTTACATGTTTGTCAAAATGATGTCAAAATGAGTGCTGTTGACAGCAGATCGCCTATGGTTTCAAATCTGTAGAGGAAAATGGGTGAATTAGTGAAAATCATTTAATATGTTGAAGCAGACGAGTTCTGGGATGGAGACCGCGTGTTGGCAAGAGTAGCGTAGGACCGGGGGGACTGACCACTTGCGGGCCGTCGCTGGTGGAGGCTGGATGAGAAAAGCGGAGGAGCGGGATATCTAGCGCAAAATGGGGAAGACCTATGTCCAGCAGTGGACTGCGATAGGTTGAAAAGGATAGGATTTAATATGTTGGCAATTTTCCGGGTTGTCTGGACGCACATAAACTGCTTTTTTGAATTTATGGAGTGTATACCCCAAGCCTCGATTCCCGACGTTCAATGAGTAAATGTCAAAAATTAACTTTTTGATTTTGATTTTAAATAAATCTCTTACCAGGCACTTCAAAATGGCCAGTGTCGACCATCCACAGACGATCACAAGCGTCCACTCTAGGCCTGTATACTGACACGAACGTCTTGCTCCTCGCCACGTCAGGGTATGGCTTCAGGAGTGGTGATGATTCCTCAAGGTCCACATAGTTTAATGTTGATGGTATACCTGCAAATTAAATATGGAGATAATCAATAAATATCCACTGACATTCACACAGTGCCATCTAGTCCCAAACTAAGTATTTAGCCTGTAATATAATGATAACACAGACCATTACAAACAGACATGTTCATGCACACAAATGTTTGTACTGCCCGGGGATCGAACCCGGAACCCTTGGTATTGCAGCCGACCTCTCAACCGCTACACCAAATAGGTCGTCATGATGATATGGATACTAATAAGATGGAGCGTCGGTGGCTCAGCCCTCCAGGTAGGAGGGCAACTGTGCACACCAGGTGCCCTCCTACCGGAAGGGCTGAGGTACAAACCCCGCCACGTACCACTGTGTTTTCGAATTTCCGAAATTATATGTACGTTATCCGACGCTCTTACGGTGAAGGAAAACATCGTGAGGAAACCTGCGCACGCCTGCGAAGAGATTCAAAGGTTGTGCGTGAAGTCGTCCATCCCGCACTGGGCCCGCGGGACGACTAAGCCTTAATCACCCTATACGGGTAGGCTCGTGCCCCTCACTGGTTCGGACAGTTCATTGTACTGAGACGACTTCGACAAGAAAATTAATCATTTATACCAATCTCATGGTAGGTTACAACCTGATTCCTCCATAGCCATGTTTTGTGGGAAGACCCAATGATATTCTGTATATATAAAGGTAGATACGCCAACCGTGCCTCAAAAAAGAACCGCAAAGAGAATACAGTTTGTAGGCTTTTGTTTAGGTAAATTACCGGGTATAAGAGACCTAACATCTGTTTTCTCGGGTGACGGGCGCAGTGCGGCATTGATGGAGGATAATAACTGTCTATCAGTTGTTGGTCTCCTTCAATGCCGCTCTGTCATAGTCTGGCGTATCACTTACCATCAGGTGAGCGTCCAGACCATCCTGTACACTTATAACATAAACAAAATATACACTCATTCGAAACATGTGTATGTGTGCTGTCGCTGCATTCGGAACACTTTTTTCGTTTGTTTTGTGAACTTACAACTTTGGGAATGCCTGTACCCTGACGTTACAGGCTAATTTTGCTTACATACCATGTCGTCTTCGAGGTACAGTTATGAAAATTCTGTTCTTGTAGACTTCAAATCCAATCGGTACATTATTATTTTGTATGAAGAATTTCTCTTGATCAGTCAACTCTTGGATGAAATATATTGCACCCTTTTTGAACTCAAAATCTGAGCTATTTTGATCTGTAAAATGAAATTCTTAGGTATATTATAATTAAAAAGATAAATACTAAATGAAATAGAAATATATATATTGTACCAAAATCGAAAAGTGCGTCTGACCGAGGCAAGGTTCCCAAAACACTGGCAGCATTCCCGCGCTGAATAGCAATGCTTATTCTTTGACCAAGGAAGCTGCCGGCTCTGGAGTCCCCTGTAGCCTCAGTCAAACGAACTTACAGATCTTTTAAAAATATTTTGGCCTCGTTTGCCCAAGGACCCATGGTCTCAATCGCCACTGGATTATTCTTAGATATTATTTTTTCCTGATTAAAAAGAGNAATGTACCTCTTTCGAAATATGTGTATGCGTGTTGTCGCTGCATTCGGAACACTTTTTTCGATTGTTTTGTGAACTTACAACTTTGGGAATGCCTGTACCCTGACGTTACAGGCTAATTTTGCTTACATACCATGTCGTCTTCGAGGTACAGTTATGAAAATTCTGTTCTTGTAGACTTCAAATCCAATCGGTACATTATTATTTTGTATGAAGAATTTCTCTTGATCAGTCAACTCTTGGATGAAATATATTGCACCCTTTTTGAACTCAAAATCTGAGCTATTTTGATCTGTAAAATGAAATTCTTAGGTATATTATAATTAAAAAGGATAAATACTAAATGAAATAGAAAATATATATATTGTACCAAAATCGAAAAGTGCGTCTGACCGAGGCAAGGTTCCCAAAACACTGGCAGCATTCCCGCGCTGAATAGCAATGCTTATTCTATGACCAAGGAAGCTGCCGGCTCTGGAGTCCCCTGTAGCCTCAGTCAAACGAACTGACAGATCTTTTAAAAATATTTTGGCCTCGTTTGCCCAAGGACCCATGGTCTCAATCGCCACTGGATTATTCTTAGATATTATTTTTTCCTGATTAAAAAGAAGAAGAGATCTCATGATCTACCGACTGAGCTAGCCGGGTCGCATTACCAAGCTGAGGTGGCAATGGGCAGGGTAATAGTCCGAAGAACCGACGGCCGTTGGGGCCGGAAGTTCTCGAATGGAGACCGCGTACCGGCAAGCGCAGCGTGGGACGGCCGCCCACAAGATGGACAGATAACCTGAGCAAGGTTGCGGGTGGCCGTTGGATGCAGATAGCTTCCGACAGGTCGGCGTGGAAGGTATTGGGGGAGGCCTATGTATGTGTCTGAAATGATGATGATGATGATAAAAGAAGAAAACTCTCATTGCTACTGCGTATACAGAAATATGTAAATAAACAGTGTATACCCTGTGCGTCCAGACAACCCGGGAAATCGGGTTGCCAACATATTAAATGTTGGCGACCTGAAGATCCATTTGGTGTAATGAATGAGACGGCTATTACACCAAGGGTTCCGGGTTTGAACCCCGGGCAGTAACATGTGTGTTTTCTATGTATAATATGTATGTATTTATTGTTAATTTTATTGGTATTTTTATCTTAGTTTTTGTCCTATGAGCTTTGTTAGTAATATTTAATTGTGATTTCAATAAATGCTTGAAATATTGCCTGTCTATTATAAAACTTACATTGAAATCCGTCGAAGTCATATCCGATTTGTTTCCAAGCGAAAACATCGTTATTTTTATGATATTTTTCACAAGAAACCACACACAGTAGAGAAAAACATAAACTAATTGTCAACATCTTGACGCTGACGAGGGAATCGAAAACTGGTTTTATAAAAACCAGATAACATTGACCCCACTATCTTGTTCAGAGCAATATTTATGTCTCGTTGCTTGTTTTTTGATAAAACAACTTTTGTTTACAAAAAAATTGTAATGATGTGCAGTGATGAATAGTAATTGGTTTAATTAAATGTAATTACAACACTCTCATGAAGAAAGGGCACTATACCATAAATGAATATTTATCGGATAATTATGTGTGGTTTTGGCTTAGTGTTCCAGTCGTAATTTGAAATAAATGTATTTATTTATTAATTAATGGTACCTACACAAAAAGATAACTGTCATTAGTATAACATATTGATAGTAATCCAAACACAGTTTATATAAAATTGAACCTAGTTTTCAATAACTTATTTGAACTAATTATTTAAAACTAGGCCATATAAATGAGTGTGTACAAAAAAAACTATTACAGACACAATACAATTGTACAATTTGTTTGTTTGTTACATGGATGTATAAAAAAATTCAGACGGAATCACTAACAACAAATGTATGTCAAAATTGGGCCAGTTTTTGTATACAAAATTTGGCTCGTAAATATTATTATTTGTCAACAGAATCGAGCAAAAACTGAGAACATGGCTTGCGTAGTATGATATTGCAAAAACCGAAGTGATCAAAAGGAAAACAACAGGAAGGACTTTTCGTAGTTAATTAACAATCCGATTACCTAATGTTAGTTTTAAACATTAAAATTAATATACTAAAAATGTTAGAAAATTATTTGTAAAAATTACAAATGAACAGTTTATAATAGAAATGAATTATCTCGTGGAATAAATGAAAATGCAGTTTTAGAAATGACACACAACACAATTTATTATTACATAGACAACCGCTGTCATTTCGGGGAGACATTTTATATTTTAATGACATTGTCCGTATTTTTATACGTCCATGGTTTACTACCCACGATGGAAAGATTTTAATTTACCGGCGAACTGTTGCAGTTTGGCATAGCATAGTACTGTAAATTGGAACCCCTTGGTGGGGTTTTTGGTGGGATTTCACTTCTTTTTGTAGAAACGTGGACTCATTGATTTATTTTATTAGATACAGCCCACCAGTGGTACGCTATAGGCTAGATGAAATTAGAAGACGTGTCCCACGACGCTGGATTTTTGCAATGCCAGTGGTTTTTTTATGTACCAATAGTAGAAGGGAGCATTACCATATTTCTAATAAGTACTAGGTGGTAGACTCGATACTGAGTTGTCTAGGTAGGTACCACCGCAGTGCCAGATATCGGTCTCATTCAATGCCGCTCTATGGTTAGGCGTATCACTTACCATCAATGGAGGGGTTCAATCCCTTTGTTGTAGGTAAACCATTTATTCGTACAAACAAGTTCGGTTCTTCATTCATCGCCCTAACTGCAAGGCAGTGGAATGACCTTTCTGCGTCTGTGATTCCCGATACAACAAATAAATATATAATAATAATAATAAAATATCCACTGACATTCACACAGCGCCATCTAGCCCCAAGTTAAACGTGAAGCCTGTATTTTGGGTACTTAACAACGGATAAACATTATTATATCTCATAATCCATTACAAACACACATGTTCATTCACACAAATGTTTGTACTGCCCGGGGATTGAACCCGGAACCCTTGGTTAGCAGCCGACGTCTCAACCAATGACACCGCATGGGTCGTCTGGTATAATTAAGCTTGATGTCTTTTATTCGCAGCCATCAAACTTTTAATAGAATAAATGAACCGTCTTGTATAATAAATGAACAGTTTATAAAACAAATGAACTCTCTCGTGGATTAAATGAAAATGCAGTTTTAGAAAAGTACAACACAATTAATTATTACAAATGTTATGTCATGTCAATTTAATGAATTACATATAAAATAAAATAATATAAAAATAAATAAAAAAATGTGAGTATTATCAGAAGTAAAGCGCAGTTTTCAAAACTATACAGGACCCAGGATTGTCGTCTGTAAAAAAAGGAAATAGTTTTTAATCTCTCGGTGTTTTACTCATAAAAAATATATGTCAGCTCCATCAAATATTAACCTATTTACATTTCACATTATGGTATTTCATATTTGTTTTTATAAAGCGTCGATTGCTCAGTCCTTAAGAAGGCTGGGGTCCCAAGCAAAAGGAATAAAAGAGCTTGTATGAAAAGATTGATGGATGTGATGAAACTAGGGAAGTATGTGAGGAGCGCGCTAAGTGGCGTTCCATCATCTCTGCCTACCCCTCTGGGAGCCGGCGTCAGCTTTATTTATTACTTATTTAATTCGGTAGCTCATTGGTGTGGACGGTTGCATTCCGATTTGGTGCAGGTTCAAATCTCGCCACTTACCAAAGTCTTTACGAATTTTTAAATTACAAATATAATAATTCTATAAATTAACCCACAAAATGTCAAAAAGGAGGCCCAGATCGCTGTCTTATTTTCACTTTTTCAAAATTGTCGAAAGGATAATGCTGACCATCAAAGAAAAGAGTTCAAAGTCAAACCCACTTATTATATTAAGGTTTTAATAAAACACTCATTAATGTCAAACAAACTAGGTTACGTAGCCCTTCCTGCAATCTATATTTCGAGATATGAGTACCTAGACCAATGATGTAAAAAGTATGGATTTGTGATATGCTCAAAAAACAATCGAAAAAAGTGTTCCGAATGCAGTGACAGCACACATACACATATTTCGAATTTCGAACACATTTACCTAAATAAAAGAGTACAAACTGTACTCTCTTCGGTTCGTTTTTCAGGCACGGATGGCGTATCTAACCCTATATATACAAAATATCATTGACCTAGACAAAATGAGTAGTAAAAATTAAAAAATATCCTTAACTCACCCACATTTTTAGATCAACCGCTTATGGGCCATGCCGTAGTCTTGCCACGTGAAGAAATATTGCTTGAAAATGGCCGGTTCTGTTCCTTGGGGGATAGTTACGATCTTAACCTGGAAGCCATTTTTAAATATCATTACTAGCATTTTTAAATGTGAGTGAGAGCGTTGGTGGCTCAATGGTGTGGACTGTTGCCTCCTACCGACTGAGGTTCAAATACCGCCACGAACCAATATTTTCGAATTTTCGAAATGTACGTTATCCGACGCTCTTACGGTGAAGGAAATCATCGTGAGGAAACCTGCGCACGCCTGCGAAAGATTCATAGGTTGTGCGTGTAATCGGCCAACCCGCACTGGGCCCGCCTGGACGACTAAGGCCTATACACCCGCATACGGGTAGGCTCGTGCCCCTCGGGGGGGACGGTTTGTTGGTTTCAACGAATGGAATGCCATTTTATGATACTAAGTGCCATCTTCGTGATAATAATTTTCGATCACCCAGCACACATCCGATGAACCATTGCTATATAGCTCTTTAACCTGCACTGTCTATAACAATCCTCTTTTTAATCGAGTCGAAAAGTAACTGATTATGATAACCTGGCACTGAAAAGTGCCTTGAAAAACCCTATCGTAGTTAGAGGATCAGCCAATTTGCGTTACCGACTACTGTCCACACCACAGACATCAGAATATACATTAGACTGGACAAGCCGCCAAGTTTATAGGCAGTCCCAGTGTCGCAATTTCTTTTCGGTTCTTACCTGTGAAAAGTTATTATATTTCTTGGTAAATTTACTGATTCATTGCGATGGTAGCATGTTACAATTGCACAGGATGGCATTTTGGAAGAAAACGGTAATTTCTTCTAATATTCGTGCGTCTTGACTCGTCTCACAGAGCGTAAACTGGTAGCCAGTGTATGCTCGTTGAGCTTACAGTTGTCGCACTTTAAACGCGGCTTGCCCCATCTCCTGTATTGGGAAATCTGTAGTCCACACATTGCCCCAGGTGCGCCGGACGCAAATGAGCAAACTTTACAAGGGGGGTTCCTTTCGCGCACACGAGAACATCAAATTACAAATTATAAACTTACCCATGCTGGATAGTTCTTTGTATTTTTCAACTGTTGTGCCTTGTTCATAGTCTCCTGCCTTAACTGGAACAAAAATAATTGCAATTAACATTTTTGTATGATGAAACCTGCCGCGAAGAGATTCAAAAGTTGTGTATGAATTCGTCCAACCCGCACTGGGCCCGCGTGGACGACTGAGGCCTATAAACGGTACGGGTATGCTCGTGCCCCTTGTGGGGAACGTATAATGACCTGATCATAATGATCTTTATACCTAAAAAACATTTTGTTTCACCGCAAGAGTATGGTTCCAGAGATATGAACCTCCCCTTCCTCCTCCTAAATTTTCTATCCCTTTTTCATACTATCACGGGCTAACGAGCATACGGTTACCATTCCGCTAATTTTGCGTTTGTACTAGTCGTGGGTCCTTGTCGATTTTTCTCGAAAGAAAAAGGTGCCTCAAAACATTTCAAGTGGTTTCATGGTTGCACGGATAATGTCATTTCGCGGACTGGATAGTTTCGCTACTTTTTAATTCGTTGCACGGCCGAAACCGTTTCGTGACGTAAATATAGTGTGCGCACATAAATATAATCCGTGGTCATAAATATAGTTCGCGGACGTAAATATAGTGCGCGTATATAAATAAAGTTCGCGTACATAAATATAGTGCGCGTACATAAATATAGTTTGCGGACGTAAATATAGTGCGCGTATATAAATAAAGTTCGCGTACATAAATATAGTGCGCGAACATAAATATAGTTTGCGGACGTAAATATAGTTCGTGACGAAAATATAGTTCACGACGTAAATAAAGTTCGTGACGTAAATAAAGTTCGCATAGTTTGCGACTACAACTATTTTGGAAAGTTTCTGAAAACGGTTCTATCGTCGTGGAATGTAAAACGGTTATAGGAACTAATTTCTCCTTGCGACGACCAAGTCTAATTTGTACTCACTTCAGTGTTGCTATTCCTTCCAACCCAAACGTAGATGCTGCCGCTGACCGTATCCAGGATGTAACAGTTCTAAAACATACAATTAATATTACTTTTGATATTATATTTTACTAGCTGTTACCAGTGGTATAAAATATTCTCCCGCAGTTATTCTTTATTACATCAGCTGCCTACCCAAAAAAGTCCTGACCAAATCGGCCCAGCCGTTTCAGAGACTACCCGGAACAAGAAAGAAACAAAAACATAAAAAATGTAAGTTGTATTCATTAAAAAAAATTAAAAATGATAATTATGCTGCCAAAATGGTGGCCACTCAGCTAATGTTAGACAAAAATCTAAAATTTGATATTTTGGCATACCGAATATATGAATATATTCATATGCATGAAGTGAAAATTAATATATATAATATATATATATATAATTCAACAGACACTACAATTTTATTTATATGTAATGATGTATAAATTAAATTTTTTTTCGCCAGGAATCCAGACAACAGAAAATATTTTAACGCCTTTAGCCATCGTCACGCGCCCGGGGAAGCTGTAAAGGTCATCTGCGGCCAACAGCAGTAGTCAGTTCGAAAAAAAATTTAGTGCAAGCCATTGGCGTTCAAAGGGTTAAGCTGCTTGTTTCTTAGATCATGAAATCACTATGGTTATTTCTCTCCCACTCCTAAACATGTTGCTTCCCTCATCCAGCCTCCCGCAGCGGCCTCCGGCAGTGGTCGGTCCTTGGGTCCCACGCTCCGCTTGCCGAGCCCCGGTCTCCACTCCAGCACTCGGCCGCTACAACGGACCGAGGCTCTGCCACATACGTCACCAGACCACTGACACTACAACTTGCTGTTCGGCGAGCTCTGTCAGTTATTTTAAGTATTGCACATTAATGGTGTACTTACAGCTGGCAATAGCGACTCTTGTTTCAGCGGCTTACTGATGGGAGTTACGCTGAATTTCCTTCCGTTTGCCGAAACTTGCGACAGCTCCACGATCTGTTCTTCGCTTTTCTCAAATGCCTGTGTATAAGGAAATCTTAATTTAATCAATATCCACATACTTCACAAAACACATTTCATCAACATCATGAGCTCATTAGACGTCTCCCAGAGGGGCAGAGCCTACCCGTACGCGGGTGTATAGGACTGATGGACAGTTATGATATGTATATGCCGCACTGCGCCTGTCACCCGCGACAACAGATGTTAGGTCTCTTATACCCGGTAATTTCACAATAGTGTGTTTTTTATATCCGTGGAGTAAAATTACATTTTAAGTGTTGCACAGTTCTGACTCTTTTTTATTTCATCGAGTTCTTACAATATCAGAGGATACTTACCAGGTCATCCCCGCCGGTAGAATCTTCGGGTACAGTGTTGGGTGCTCCAGAACCGAGAGTCGTGAAGAACCTCTGAACGTCCACATCACTGGAGTACTGATCTGGGAACCAGAAACAATTTTGATATGTCAATCAGCCTGTAACATTACATGGGCATAGGCCTTATAATACGACCATGGCTATGGAGAGTAGGCATGTTTATTACATCTCTATCTTTTTTTAAGTTACCAAGTGTACAGGACGGTCAGGACGCTCATCTGATGGTAAGTGATATGCCTGACCCTGTCGACATTAATGGAGACCAACAACTAATAAACAGAACATTCTCCATCAATGCCGCATAGCGCCCGACACCCGACACAGATATTAAATCTCTTATACCCGGTAATTTTACTAATTACAGTGCCCGAAACACAGAAGTGAAAAACAGTTTTATTTCTCGGACGATATCTGTCACTGCGTGGTACTAACCTAGACGACTCAGTACCGTGTCTACCACCTAGTAAATTTTGGGAAGTTATTAACTACGCGAGCGATGGATTGGTGGATGTTCACTAAGATAGTTGGACAACAGGTCTGAAAATGCCTTCCGAAGGAGGCTGAAGAAACTTTTTGGTTACCTAATTCATCCAATCGTGATTTCATTTCATTTCACCGAGCCCTCAACTTTTTAATTGAAAATAGTTTTCGCGATTCGAAATATCCGCGAACACACATAAAAAAGATGCCTCGATTTTCCCAGGCCGTCATTAGACCATGACTCTTTCAAATGGGACCACCTCAGAAGTATCCTTTCTTCCAACAAAAAAAACATCAAAATCGGTTCATAAACGACGAATCTATCCGCGAACAAAGATTAAAAAGCGAATACGGTCGAATTGAGTAACCTCTTATTTAGAAGTTGGTTAAAAAATGACTTACCTATGGTCTCCACGCGTCCTCTGCCGCTATGATCGGTGTCCCTTATCTGGTTAGCCATGGAGATGGCTTTCAGTTTCTCCACGTTCCTCGCCTTCTTTCCGACGTACACCAGTATAGTCTGGTCTACGTCAAGGATGAAGCAGTCGCCTTCGTTCATTGAGGAAATGATGGGGCCGACCTGTGTTACAGTGCTGAAGTTTACCAGCTATACTCAGATAAACAAATAAAATATTAAACGTTCATGTTACTAAATTCAGGTAAATATTTTTTTGGAACCGCCGTGGCACAAATAAACCACGAGCTGGAGATACCACGCCTTCATAAGAAAAAGGACGTCACGCAACTTAAAATGACCACAGAATTTCCCAATACAGGAGATGGCAAGCCGCGTTTTTAAGTGCGTGACAATGTAGTAGCTAACGGCATACACTGGCGCCAGTTTACGCGCTATGAGACGAGTCAAGACGCACGAATTATTAGAAGAAATTACCGTTTTTTCCAAAAGATTTACACATGAACAGCATCGTGATAACATGCCATCATCGCAATGAATCAGTAAATTGTACCGAAAATATAATAACTTTTCACAGGTAAGAACGGAAAAGAAATTGCGACACTGGGACGCGCAAAATTGGCCGGCTCGTCCTGTACTAAATATGGGTTTGTATAGTTTACAGATGATCGGGTGACTATGACATACTGTTCACTCTCACGTCTCTCTCATCCTCTCCTTTAACTTATTGCCCTCTATTTCGAATATGCTACTCCTCTTTGTCATGTCTGCCAGCGCCCGATTTGTTGTGACGTGTGGAATTGAAGACCACGGATAATTATCGTTTATAAACATTTCCAAACCTGGATAATGTTCAGCTAATAATATGAATTTCCCCATCAATACCAAACGTTATTTTTATAAAGCGCACCTTTATATTATCGTTTCATTGATCACTTTTGTTTATTCGCAATAATTGGTATTTTTAAATACCTGAACATAAAATATAAGGTCAATTGATGATAGTGAGAATGACGTCACATATCAGTTATCTCATACAAAATATATGGAAACGGTCCATTTTGACAGTTCATAAAAAGTGCGTCAACGATTAGTGGTGTCAAATACCCAATTATTTAAATACTATATACACGTGAAATCGAGAACTCGGGTTGCTCGTGATTTAAAGTACAACTCCCAAATATGAGACAAATCTAATGATACAAAAATCAAATATATTTAAACCCTAAAAATCATGTAACAAACTTTACGATTGATCAATAATACATATTATAATATACGAAATAAAACCATGTTGATTTAAAAAAAATAATAATAAAATATGGGGTGAGGTGAGTTCACGGTGCGCTGAATAAAGTAGTGCGAGCTATAATATATAATCGAATTGCTCAATGCAAATAGATAATTTATTTATTTATCATTTATTTTGTAAAACTTATGATAAATCTATATAGTATTAAGATCCTATATAAAATTCCATTATATCAGTACAAATAATACGCCGCATGGAGGCTAATGATCCAAAATTTCAATGATCTAAAATTCACCCTGTATAAACCTATTTAGTATTCGTATTTATGCCACAAATAAATGGTGGGCAATTTGGGCACATAGTCCCGAAGAACCGATGGCCGTTGGGGCCGAAAGGTTCTCGAATGGAGACCGCGTACCGGCAAGCGCAGCGTGGGACGGCCGCCCACAAGATGGACAGATAACCTGAGCAAGGTTGCGGGGCCGTTGGATGCAGATAGCTTCCGACCGTTTGGAGTGGAAGTTATTGGGGGAGGCCTATGTTCCAGCAGTGGACATCATGTGGCTGATATGATGATGATGATTTATGCCACTAGCTCGGCAGTGAAGGAATATTGCGAGGTAAATGCAAGTTTGGATGAAAAAACGGTCCCCATTCCAATGTCAAGCCATTGCGATAGTCCGAATGATGTAAAAAAGTATGGATTCGTGATATGATGACAAAACAATCGAAAAATGTGTTCCGAATGCAGTGACAGCACACATACACATATTTCGAATGAGCGTACATTTACCTAAACAAAACAGAACAAACTGTACTCTCTTCGGCGGTTCGTTTTGAGGCACGGATGGCGTATCTACCTTTATATACAGAATATCATTGTGATAGTCCTTACTTAATCGTCAAATAGCACTAGCTACTGCGTCATTAATTCCTCTTTTGTTCCTATAAAACCTTACGTAAATACCAATATCTTCATAAAGTACCATATACGTCAGTTAATTGGACCAATTAATTTCTTGATCTGTTATGACGTTAATAAAAAAATTGACCAATCATGACGTACCTGGTTAAACAAGCCATGATGACTCTATAAGGATGTTGATAGTTAAAAAATTGACAGAGTGATACTGAGTCGTCTAGGTAGGTATCACCGCAGTGCCAGATATCGTCCCGTGAAACAGGAGTGTTATGCACTTTTGTGTTTCGGGATGAGGGCACTGTAGCTAGTGAAATTACCGGGTATAAGAGACCTAACATTTATCGCATTGGATACCGGGCGCCGGACGGTATTTGCAGAAATTAAATAAATAAATATCCACTGATATTCACGCGTTATCTAGTCCCAAACTAAGCATTTAGCCGGCAAAATGGAATCTAAACAAATTTTTTTTCCAACTGACTACTGCTTGTGGCCGCAGATGGCCTTTACAGCTTCACCGGGCAATTGGCGAGCGCAGATGGCTCTCAGCCTTGATCTAAACAACGAATAAACATAGTTATATACATTTTTCACTGTAAAAACCTACCTATGATACATAGAAAACACCCAGACCAATACAAACAGACATGTTCATGCACACAAATGTTTGTACTGCCCGAGGATAGAACCCGGACACTTAATGTAGAAGTCAACGACTCAATCATTACTCCAGATCATTAGGGGAGGCCTTCGTTCAGCAGTGGACTTGTGTAAATGACAATGAAAGTAAACGACGACTCTTGTAGTGGCCGAGACGTCGGCTACTACACCATGGGCTCCGGGTTCGATCCCCGGGCAGTACAAACATTTGTGTGTATGAACATATCTGTTTGTTTTGGTCAGGGTATTTTCTATGTATAATTTGTATGTAATTACAAAAAAAAAAATATAAGTATGTTTATCCGTTGTTTAGCACCCATACTACAGGCTTCACGCGTAACTTGAGGCTAGATATCGCTGTGCGGATGTCTGTGGATACATTTATTTGTTTAAACTTACCTGGTTGGATTTATACATTATTTTAGGTTTTAAAATGTTCTTACCTGTTTGAAAATATTCCTTGAACTTGGTGCTTTCATACCCCATTGGCTCCCGGTGTTGGACTGCGGCTCCCCCAAATTTGTCATCTAGGCCGACCGTCAAAATGGCCGCCGCGCCCGACTCGTCCTGGCTGGATTCAGACCCAATCCAGTAATGGATGTCGTGAAACAAATTGTTCCTTTTATCTGCAGTTGTCTGTTGAAAGCAATGATATTCTGTATATATGAAGGTAGATACGCCACCCGTGCCTCTTAAACGAAGCGCCGAAGAGGGTACAGTTTGTACTCTTTTGTTTAGGTAAATGTACGCTCATTCGAAATATGTGTATGTGCTGTCGCTGCATTCGGAACACTTTTTTCGGGTGTTTTGTGAGCATATTACTTTTTCATCATTGGTTGAAAGTTGAAATAAATATCCACTGTGATTCTCGCAGCGCCATCGTTCACTAGACAAAGCATTGCCTGTCTTATGGGTCATAATCATAAACAACGAAAAAAATACGGACGAACTGTCATTAATCTCTGACCCATAAACCATGTAGTCACAGAGCAGGTCGTATAAAAGTCCTATGGATCAGATACATGAACATTTTTTAATATAGTCAGAGAAACTTTCACCCATTTGGTGTTGCGGTTGAGAGGTCGGCTGCAACACCAAGGGTTCCGGGTTCGATCCCCGGGCAGTACAAACATTTGTGTGCATGAACATGTCTGTTTGTAATGATCTGGGTGTTTCCTATGTATAATATGTATGTATTTACGAAAAAAAAAAAGTATTTAAGTATATTTATCCGTTGTTTAGTACCCATAATACAGGCTTCACGCTTAACTTGGGGCTAGATGGCGCTGTGTGAATGTCAGTGGATATTTATTTATTTATTTATTATTTAAACTATAAAATTAAAGGTCCACCCCATAGATTTCCCAATACACTCCGATGTCTGTTGTCCACCCCAAGGTTTTATATTATTCACCCCCCTACTTTACCTAATGTAATGTTAGTTATTTTAATTCTGACTGTTATCCCATTCCCCCTTTAACCAATTCTTTTGCCGCATGCGCGGAGCACTAACATAATATTATAATAATTAATTTACAAAATAATCTTAAACTAAAAAGAGTACGGACCATGAGTCTGTAGATGTAATTTTATTAATATAAAGAAGGTCCATCCCTGAAAGTGCCTGATTTTGCCCGCATGCAAAACATTGATATTATAACTCATAGTCATATGATACATGAAAAATATTAACGGGAAAATGAAGTACTTATTCGTTGAGTAGAATTGAATCGACCTTTAATTGTAATGTTTCTCAAAATTATAAAAAAAATGTCCATGTATCTGATCCATAGGACTTTTTTACGGCCGGCTCTTGGACTAATATGGACAAGAAGCATTTGAACACATACATCGAGTATTTAAGATTTAAGAGCGTCGGTGGCTCAGTGGTGCGGACTGTCGCCTTCCTACCGGGAGGGCTGAGGTTCAAATCCCGACACGTACCAATGTATTTTCGAATTTTCGAAAAAATATATGTACGTTATCCGACGGTCTTACGGTGAAAGAAAACATCGTGAGGAAACCTTCATGCACGCCTGCGAAGAGATTCGTAGGTTGTGTGTGAAGTCGTCCAATCCGCACTGGGCCGTGGACGACAAAGGCCTAATCACCCTATACGGGTAGGCTCGTGCCCCTCGGTGGGGACGTTTAATGAGCTGATGATGATGATGATGATGATCGAGTATTTACCATCAGAACCAAAATTTGCCATTTTATATCATCATGAGTGGTAGTTGAGCTGTCAAGATGAGTAAACAAATGGTGCTTTCTTGCAAAATATCTGTATCATTCCAATTATTTTCGTAAAAAAACTAATTGATCTTAATAATAAATACTATTATATTCGTAAAAAACTTGATCTTACCTTCAGTATAATGTAGGAGTCGCCCTTGTAGAACTTTCCGTAGTCAGCCTGAGGTACTGGCACCGGGTCGAAGTTCTGCAAACAGTTACATAGGTACTCGAATATGGTAAGAGAGAGAGAGATTTTTTATTTCATAGAGTGAACAGGACAGTTAGCTCATGTCTGTTTGTAATGGTCTGGGTGTTTTCTATGTATAATATGTATGTATTTACAAAAAAAATGTATATTAGTATGTTTATCCGTTGTTTAGTACCCATAACACAGGCTTCACGCTTAACTTGGGGCTAGATGGCGCTGTGTGAATGTCAGTGGATTTAAAAAAAAAATTAATTATAATTTTAAATTTGTATAATTTTAATGACTTTATTCAGTACACCCAGTGTTTTAAAATTACTTATTTACTTACCTACGACATTTAGATATAATAAATGTTTTCTTTCTTTCTTTCTTCTTACTAATTTCATTAAAACATAATCACCTCAATCCTCCATATCTCCACACCGGCCCTTTGTCCAGCGCTGGCGAATGCTGGGTGCACTTTAGCCTTGCTCCTAGCATCCTGTAACATATATTCAGACCTTGTTTGGTACTACAACAAAGGGCGGATCCAGGTTTGCCGCCAGGAGGGGATTATATAGTAGTAGTCAAGTTAAGAACTAAGAAGGTATTTTTTTAATGTACGTTAGTATAGTACTTAAAAATAGCTCAGGGGGGTCATGACCCCCATGACCTTCCCCCTGGATCCGCCGTTGACTACAACGAAGGGTATTACATATTTCTTTAAGCTATTGCAGTCCACTGCTGGACATAGGCTCTTACGATGAAGGAAAACACCGTGAGGAAACCTGCGCACGCCTGCGAATAGATTCAAAGACTGTGCGAGAAGTCTTCCAACCCGCACTGGGCCCGCGTGGATTACTAAGGCCTAATCACCCTATACGAGTAGGCTCGTGCCCCTCGGTGGGGACGTTTAATGAGCTGATTATGATGATTGTAGTCTACTGCTGGACATAGGTCTCCCCAATTTTGCGCCAGATATCCCGGTCTTCCGGTTACCTCATTATCTCCATTGTGTCGTAATAATTTTTTCATTAACATCAGCTCATTATACGCCACCACCGAGGAGCACGAGCCTACACCATATAGGGTGTATAGGCTCAGTCGTCCACGCGGGCCCAGTGTAGGTTGGCCGACTTCACGCACCACCTTTGTATATCGCAGGAGTGCACAGGTTTCCTCACGATGTTTTTCATCACCGTAAGAGCATCGTTTAACGGTAATTGATTTCGAAATTGATAATTTGGTTAGCGGAGATCTGCACTCGATTCGGGCAACAGTCACAGGCACCGACGCTTCTCTTGTGAGTCATACTTACCAATAATCAATGTATATCGGTCACACACTACGAGTAGCTGAAGGTCCATTTGGCCAGAACCAATGAGCCACCGATGCCGCTCTCCTTCGTTGTGACGTTCAAATTACAATTTACTCAAAAATAAATCATAAATGTATTTATTCAATTTGGGTCCATTCCTATTCAACCTATCGCAGTCCACTGCTGGACATAGGTCTCTCCCATTTTGCGCCAGATATCCTGGTCCTCCGCTTTTCTCATCCAGCCTCTACCAGCGACCTTTCGCAAGTCGTCGTCCTACGTTAGGCAATTATAACACTTATTAATGTCAAATGAAGCTACCACTGGTTAAGATTGTAGTTATCTACTGAAGAGAATCCAGCAAAGAACTCGGTAATATTTTCAGAAAAAATTGTTTGGTACAGATAAAGGTTTTAAGGTACTAAGGTTTTAATGCTGTTTTCTTGAGTCCATACCTTGTCTGTCAGAGATGTGATGTGGCTGGAAACAGGATTTTGGGGTACAGCCACTCTTGCTTGAGCTGCAGCTGCGAGCGCAACCACACAAAACACGATCGCTAACTTCATGCTGTGAAAGTAGACCGGAATTACAAACTTTCGTGCTTATAATAATAATTATATATATAGTTTTTCATATATTGGTAATAGTGTTTACACCTGGCGGGGGTCATCATGGGTTGTTCACAGATTTCCCAATACAGGAGATGGGGCAAGCCGCGTTTTTAAGCGCGACAAATGTAAGCTCAACGAGCATACACTGGCTGCCAGTTTACGCTCTGTGTAAGTCGCGTCCAGACGCACGCATTTTAGAAGAAAATACCGTTTATTTTCCAAAATGCGTCTGTGCAATAGTAACATGCCATCATCGCAGTGATTTAGTAAATTTAGCAAATAATGGAATAACTTTTCACAGGTAAGAACCGAAAACTTTGATTTATATAATTAAAAAGAATATTTAAACGAATCGTCGTTTTTTATTCATGAAAACATATCACTGTAAATTCTTTGTAACGATCTCGGTAGTTATATTACAATGCGGCTGTGCTAACTGTTCGTCGGTTCGCAATTCATAATATGCGCGCAATGGTTAGCGAACATTACTCGTGTTCCACTAGAAATTATTCGGTAGTACGGCCCCTGACTGCGTCCGTTGGTACAAACGCTAGTGAGAACCATTTTTCGACCCACCTATCGATATATTCGTATGCAGTCTTGTATGGAAGCGGAAGGTTTTTGTTTATTATTTTACGTTTGTATTTTTTTTATCCTCGATTCTACTAACAGTATTTAGAAATATTTTGAGGCTATTTTATTATATAAAGTTATTTTATATCTTTTATTCGATATTTAAGTTTTGTTTAAAAACATAAGTACATAATAGCGAATAAAGTTGATAAGAATCACGACGGCTATTGGCTTTTTATCAATGGTGACTGTGAACACGCCACGGCATTTTTAATTTGTGAATGTGGTTGTAAGGATTTTATAAAATAATGAACAAATAGTGATTTATTTTATAACTTTTAACATTTATCATTATATTATGTCTGCCCTTTTCTGAAGCTATTCTATAGTAATAGTAACTTATATTTAAGGTTCCCAGAAGATCAGCGTTGTAAGTTTTACGTTTATTATAACATGGTATAAGTAACCCTTTACAAGACAATTATTTATGTTAATTTACTATTATCGTACATACTCGTATCTGCATTGGGTTTGCTATTTAAAAAAATATGTTTTCATTCTAAACATTATCTCTTGAAATGTAATTAAAATTTACTTTCGCTGTATTGATTTTTAGCGATGATATGTTATACATATCGATAATTATAGTTCTAATAAAATGAATAAAGCTACGCGTTAATAATATTGTTTAAATATATAATTAAAGTTCCTCAACATTATTAATACACCATAATTATTTCATTTAAATTAACATTTATTTACGTAACCCAAAATTAACAGTAGGATTTTTATTTTGAATCTTCGTGCAGGTAATAGAAAAAGTATCGACATCTATCGATATACGCTTCCCGATGGATCACGCGTTCAAGGTGTCCGTGATTGGGTAAACATTGACAATGACGAGTAATATTATTAAGTGTAAGTATTTTTAATGTGTGTGTGTAAGTTGAAATTGCGACATTGGGTCTTCTTATAAACTTAGCGACTCGTCCGGTCTAATTGTTATTCCGATGTCTGTGGGTTGTATTATATGTGTTTTCTGTGACGGCATCCGCCATGTGTAACACATACAAAGATTAAACATTCGTAAAAGGGCCTCTGTGCACACATGCCTTCCAAAGGACCGGGCCACTATTTGACCCGTGAATCTTAAGGATTTTGAAATATTATAATGATAATAAATATCCATTAACATTCACACAGCGCCATCTAGCCCCAAGTAATGTGTGAACTCTATATGATGGGTACTGCGGATAACAACGGATAAACATACTCATATATTTTTTTTTGTAAATACATACACATTATATATAGAAAACACCCAGACCATTACAAACAGACATGTTCATGCACACAAATGTTTGTACTGCCCGGGGATCGAACCTGGAATCATTGGTGTTGCAGCCGACGTCTCGACCGCAACACCAAATGGGTAGGAGGCTTAATGTATAATTTGTATTTATTTACTAAGTATGTTTATCAGTTGTTTAGTACCTTAACTACAAGCTCCTAGTTTAATATGGGTCTAGATAGCGCGGTGTGAGTGTCAGTGGATATTTATTTATTTATACTAATATTACAGAGGAAAGAAAAACCTGCCAACGTCTCATTATCATCATAAGTTCATTAAACGTCCCCACCGAGGGGCACGAGCCTACCCGTATAGGGTGATTAGTCCTTAGTCGTCCACGCGGGCCCAGTGCGGATTGGACGATTTCACACACAACCTTCGAATCTCTTCATAGGCGTGCATGAAGGTTTCCTCACGATGTTTTCCTTCACCGTAAGAGCGTTGGATAACGTACATATATTTTCGAAAATTCGAAAACACATTGGTACGTGTCGGGATTTGAACCTCAGCCCTCCTGGTAGGAAGGCGACAGTCCACACCACTGAGCCACCAACGCTCTAAAAAATAGAATAACCCAGACAAATATAAACAGACATGTTCATGCACACAAATATCGCAAATGCCCAAGGATCAAACCGGATCAAATTAATAAAAGTGATTAGTCATTATTTTCTGTCAACACTGCCCTGCGCTCATCATCCGAGACGACAGTTGTTTGGTCTTTTATACCCATGTTTTTTAACGAGCTACATTGCCCTCATCTTGAACAAATATCAGTAGGTGCTGCCCAAGGATCGAAACCGGATCAAATTTATAACAGAGATAAGTCATTATTTTCTGTCAACACTGCCCTACGCCCGTCATCCGAGATGTTAGGTCTCTTATACCCGGGAATTTCACTAGCTGCAGTGCCCTCATCCCGAAACACAGAAGCGCAACCATTTCACGAAACGATATCTGGCACTGCGGTGGTACCTACCTAGACGACTCAGTTATTTCGTAAAATAGGTGTAATCTTTCGACTAATCATTGTTCTGACTTATATGGAAGGCTGAATCACAGGCGTATGATTCAGTGACTAACGTTTCCTTATTTTGATGTTGCTAATTAAATAACATGTTTAGTGTTGATCCCACAAAGCACTAATTTATTGGCCACACAAACCTACTCACAGATATATTATAAATAAAATGTGTTTTTTTTAATATTTTTTTTTAATAAAATTACATCTACAGACTCATGGTCCGTACTCTTTTTAGTGATAAAAAATAATAATATGTGATTTATACAATTTTAATGCAAGGTTTCATAATATCTGTTCCAAAACACCAAGGGTTCCGGATTCGATACCCGGGCAGTACAAAGATTTGTGTGCATGAACATGTCTGTTTGTAATGGTCTGAGTGTTTTCTATGTATAATATGTATGTATTTACAAAAAAAAAGTACATAAGTATGTTTATCCATTGTTTAGTACCCATAATACAGGCTTCACGCTTAACTTGGGGCTAGATGGCGCTGTGTGAATGTCAGTGGATATTTATTTATTTATTTAAATACTTTATAACTAAGCAAATCGTTTATAGAAAGACGGCCCCGAGACGAAGGCAGTTTCACTTAGTCCCTTTAACCTGTCACAGTCTACTGCTGGACATAGGCCTCGCTAATTCCGCGCCAGAAATCCGATCCTACGCTTCCCTCAACCAGTTTCCACCAGTTTCCACCAGCGACCGCCCGCAAGTCAGTCCCTTGGTGCGGTACTACGCTACGCTTGCAAAGACGCGGTCTCCACTCCAGAACTCGTCTGCTCCAACGGCCTTCGGTTTTGCGACATACGTGACCAGCCCATTGCCACTTCAACTTGCTGATTTGGCGAGTTATTCCGGTAACTTTAGTTCTCTCACGAGTTACAACATTTCTGATTTTATTCCTGAGATTATCCCGAGCATTACTCATTCCATTGCCCGTTGAGTTTAATTTACTACACTTTTTATCCATTATACTAACCAATGATCTATATACGCATATATTTAATCAGCTCATTAAACGTCCCCACCGAGGGGCACAAGCCTACTCGTAAAGGTGTGCCTAAGTCGTCCACGCGGGCTCAGTGCGCATTAGATGACTTCACGCACACCCTTTGAATCTCTTTCCAGGCATGCGCATGTTTGCTCACGATACTTTCCTTCACCGTAAGAGCGTCGGATAACGTACATATAATTTCGAAAATTCGAAAACACATTGGTACGTGGCGGGTTTTGAACCGTCGCCCTTGACAGTATTGATCTATATACGAGTATTACAAGCATTTTGCAGACTCATTCAGCGCCAGTGATTCGAGCTAGTTCTATTGTGTGTACACAACGCTATTATCCTTGAATAAAAGGAAAACAAGACAAAAACACGCCTTGATATAACTTTGTCGTTTTGTTAGAAGTACATTATAGCTGATTCATACGGATCATTATCAGAATCTTGACCCTGCTTCACTGTTTATGACGTTTTATTTAACGTTTCTTTTAAATGACTACTGGTGTTGGCCGCACTAGACGGTAGACTCGATACTGTCCACTGCAGTGCCAGATATCGTCCCGTGAAATAGAAGTGTTATGCACTTTTGTGTTTCGGGGTGAGGGCACTGTAGCTAGTTAAATTACCGGGTATGAGAGACCTTAACATTTGTTGTCTCGGGTGACGGGCGCAGTGCGGCATTGATGGAGGATGATAACTGTCTTTCAGTTGTTGGGCTCCTTCAATACCGTTCTGTTTTGGTTAGGCGTGTCACTTAACATCAGGTGAACGTCCTGACCGTCCTGAGTACACAGGGATAAAAAAGATAACCTTCATAGCTTTAAAGGCCATGTGGCGAGCGTAGATGGCTCTCTTTCTTTTCAATCTATCGCAGTCTATTGCTGGACATATGTGACCACATTTTGCGCGGGATATCCTGGTCCTACGCTTTCTTATTCAGCCTCAACAGTCCTTTCACAAGTCGTCGGTCCATCGATACGGACATCCTACGCTAGCCAAGTCGCGGTCTCCACTACAGAGCTCGTCTGCTCCAACGGCCATCGGTTCTGCGACATACGTGACAACCCCACTGCCATTTCGACTTGTCGATCCGGCGGGCTATGTCTCTTAGATGGTTCTCAGCATAAAAAAATAACAACGAGCTTAAGGGCGTCCCAGAGTGGGACTCGAGCCTCGGCTTAGGGCGTTGCGGAGAGGGTTAGGTAACCTAGTATATCATCAGCTAATTAAACGTCCCCACCAGGGGCAGCCTACCGTAAAGGGTGATGAGGCCTTAGTCTCCACGCGGGCCCAGTGCGGATTGGACGACTTCACAACCTTCGAATTCTGGCAGCGTGCATGAAGGTTGTTCACGATGTTTTCGCTTCACCGTATGAGCGATCGGATAAGTAATTTATTTCGAAATTCGAAAATACATTGGTACGTGTCGGGATTTGAACCTCAGCCTTCCCGGTAGGAAGGTGACAGTCCTCACCACTGAGCCACCGACGCTTCAAACCTAGTATATGTTTGGGGAATACTTATATAACGACCGCCATATTGACGGGGTCGAAGAGTCTGTCTGAACAACTCTGTTACTCGTTAGTAACTGACCTGTGACCTCACATTAGGATCATCATATCTATGACGTTCCATTACAAGACACAGGTTTCTCCAAAGCATAAGGAGATTGCCGTAGTGACATACGGGCCTAATGTGGATTAGTGGATGTTAACGACCTAAGCCTGTAGCCGACACCGACGGCTTAACGTGCCAAACGAACCACGGAATAATATTACCTTTCCGACAATCAGCTGAGTTTACAAGTCGGAAACGCACATGTTGCTTCCCCGCTTTTTTGATTGTCCGCGTGTGAGATTTTTTCCCAATCTTGTTATAAAATAATGCATTTTTCGCTGAGGTGTTTTCATAAACATCATATTAATCCTTAACCAAAGACACAAGTATTTAATTAAAAAAAAATCCCTTTACTTCATTCGTTTTAAATGGTTACTTCAATATCGCAGTTTAACTCACCTATATTAACGAAGAAGCGGGTGAAAATTAGAGTTAGTCCATAGTACCTAACTATTCCACGCGGACGAAATCACGCGCAAAAGCTAGTAATATATTAAGTAGTGTAAATAATCGCTTTAGATATGTTTGTATGACCCCAATGACATGTAATATACACATAATGAGTAAATAAAGATAAGAATATTGTGGTCATAAAATCTCGACAATCAAAACTGTTTGGCAATCATAGTTTCAAAGATGTTAGGTATAAAGCAGTTCCGGTATTTTTTTACGTAACAGCTTAGCAATTAAGAAGACACATTGAATAAACCAAAGGACTTTGCACACAACATGGCATAGATAATAAAATAGAGGGCCTTTTATGAGCTGCTACTATAAACAATAATTGTTTTCACATTACCCACAAAGTTAAAATAAGTTATACATAAATCCAACTCAAGAAACGTTAGGTTTTTGTATTTAAAAAAGCGTTACATCAACAAAAATGAATACACTGACTTGTTATCTTTCGAAGTATAGGAACTTTAATTTAAAGCTACATTACCAAATAGGTTTGCACTACACTGCATTGTTCACATATTTTACCTTTAGTGTGTAAATCTGTTACTAATAATTAAGTAGGAGAAAAAAACACGCTTCCCAAAATGTTTAAGGACGTCAATTATTTCTAAAAATTGAAGCTGTTCTACAAACAATATTAAAATTTAAGTAAAAACATTATGAAAATTGACGATAATAATTAATTGTATTTAATGTATAAAAGATAGGACATTTTTAATTGTATAGTTTTTTATTTTTATAATCTATATTTTATATGACCTTTTCCCGAGCCTTTTACACATAATATATATTGAATTATGAAATAAATTGAATTGAATTGAATTAATCCAATTGAAAGAAGAGAAGACCTACGTTACAAAGGATTTTAGTAGCGTTTAAAAATACATAAAACAAAAAACTTAAATGCTTTTTAGGTTTTAAACACTTACATTAAAAAAATATTGTTCCAATGTCAAAACTACACAACACGCATGCGCGAGTCTACAGCTCGCGGCTTACTATTGGACTATTGGGTGAATGTCAAACTAGCAAGATGGCCGACTTTATATATGACTTTGAAACTAGTTTCAACGCGCGGTTTATCTTGTTTATATTATGTGAATCGGTTTGAGAAATATCATAAATCTTTCCAGGATTCGAGACACGGCGGCAGTTTTAACCATTTATCTGTCAGTAGCGGTTAAGGGATTAAAGCTAAACTGAAATATAAAGTTTAATTTCGTGTTTACAACTGCCTGATTACAATAGGTTTGTCCCTGGAAAAGGAAAAATTGGAAAAACGAAACGTACCTTACTTTAATTAATTAATTTAATGTTACAAATTCTGTACCTACAATCTGGGAATAATTGAGGTTCAGTATATTAATCTAGCTTTAACGCTCAATACAGACCAGGCTTCTCCAAGTTGTTTGAGGTGATTGGTGTAACCCCCACATCACGCGGGCCAAGCGGATNGGCTAATATATAATAATGTATAATAAAAATTAAATTTATATTATGTGTAAATAATATATATATTATATTGTATTTATTTAAATATATTTTAATATTATTTTAATTTATCATAATATATAATATTATAAGCTGAAGAGTTTGTTTTTTGAACGCGCTAATCTCAAACTACTGTCCGATTTGGTGCACGGGCCGGAGGGCGCCCTACGCTACGCTTGCCGAGACGCGTTCTCCACTCCAGAACTCGTCTGCTCCAACGGCCGATCGGTTGTGACATACGTGACCCAGCCCACTGCCACTTCAACTTGCTGATCCGCGGCTACTGTCGGTAACTTAGCTTACGGATAACATCGTTACTGGTTTATCTCATTTTCCGTTCAACATCGTTCAAACATACGAGTACCCAACTTAAGCAATGATCATGTACTATGAGTAAAGACAACGTGTTTAAACATACCAAACAAGTTTATTTTAAATACATACTAATTAATTGTATAAAATACTGATACTACACTTTCACTCCCAAATGTAAGTACTTACTGCACTGGTTTGCACGAACACTTTTGTTAAGTAGCCATTTGGGTCAATAAATAGTACTGGTTGGAATTATATAATAAACACTTATTTGATATAACATTGGTACCTCGACCCAAAAATTTCCTAAAACGCGAGACTTCTAGCATTAACCACAGCTTTTATATCCTTTACATGAAGAAACAAATGACATCAAACTTACCAGTAATAACAGGTTTGCTGAGCCTCTTAAAGAAGTCGATATCGAAGATGGTGCACAGCATCCCCTCCATGATACCGATCTGACTGCCCAGCCCAGCGACAGCAGCATCAGGAAGAAGGTCACCGACCAGAAAGGTGCCGGCGTCAGCTTCAGGATGGCTTGCGTGAACACTATGAACGCTAATCCTGTGCCCTCAGCTGCCTGCACACACAAGCAGGTCAAATCACTACATAGTTTAAAAAAACTCCCTCTCTCTCTCTTCAACCTATCGCAGTCCACTGCTGGACATAGGTCCCCCATTTTGCGCCAGATATCCCGGTCCTCCGCTTTTCTCATCCACCAGGACCTCACGCAAGTCGTCGGTCCATCTATATAACTATGTATGGTTAAATCTAGACATCCAGTCAGTGCGGATCGGACTTCACGCACAACCTTTGACTCTCTTAGTAAGTGTGCGCAGGTATCCTCACGATGTTTTCCTTCATCGTAAGAACATATACCGAAAATTCAAAATACATAGGTACGTGGTGGGATTTGAACCTACACCCTCCACACCAATGAGCCACCGACACTCTCGGTGACTTCAGAACTTATCTGCTTCAAAATTCAAATCCAAAAAGTATTTATTTTTAGTTTTTAAGATTACTTATGTATGTCGAATCAATCTTCCACTAGTTCAGGCAATAGCTCATGAGACATCCCACTAAGGGCACGAGCCGTATAAGGTGTATATGCCTTAGTTATCCACGCGGGCCCAGTGCGGATTGGCCGACTTCACGCACAACCTTTGAATCTCTTCAGGTTTCCCCACGATGTTTTCTTTCACCGTAAGAGCGTCGGATAACGTACATTAATTTTAAACCACACTGGTACGTGGCGGATTTGAACCTACCCTCGCGATCTGAAGGCGACAGTCCACACCATTGAGCCACCGACGCTATAAAGATTTTTGTATTTTGTGCTTGTATTTTGGACCATAAGAGAAAGAGAAGAAGCATACCTCCTCGAGCTGACGTGCGATGGTGCACTCGGTGAGATTGTAGGGCGCCAACAGTGTCTTGTTGATCGTAGGGAAGGTCTCCCGGTAGTAGTCCGCCGAAGAGTCGGTGGTGAACCCGCCGATGTGGTGTAACGCCAGGATTTTGATTTGCCTGAAATGGTTTCATACTTAATTTCCTTCATTTTCAAATTAAAGACCTATGAAAGCACGAGACAAACCTCTGCTGAACTTTAAAACCTTTAACACGCTAGTTAAACCTATACTTAATTGTTTAATTGACGTGTTGCGTGATTTAAAGAGACTAAATCAATATTAGAAAGATGAATTGGAGATAACAAAGGAAAACATTTATTTAACCAACAAATTATCACAATAAGTTCTCATCTTTTACAATATAAAAACACTATAACACTAACAACAAACTAAAAACCTTAACAATAAAATATTAATTAAATACTTAATTTATATTTTCTGTCCTTTTCTTATTAACTGTGACAAGACTTCTGTTAAAGTTAAGGTCTCCTCAAAGATTCTTATATACGAGATGTATTTTTATCTGCGGTCGCCACACGATTAAATATACGATACTCTAAATAACTTCGATTTTTTATAACTCCCTATTTATATGCGCCCAATGATATTCTGTATATATAAACGTAGATACGCCATCCGTCCCTCAAAAACAAACCGCCGAAGAGAGTACAGTTTGTATTCTTTTGTTTACGTAAATGTACGCCCATTCGAAATATGTGTATGTGTGCTGCACTGCATTCGGAACACTTTTTTCGATTGTTTTGGATTGATTGTTACGAATCTATACTTTTTTACATCATTGTATACGCCTAAATAAAAGAAAATAAAAAAGTACATGGTTGTTTGCGTCTACCTTTATTATTATTGTTTTTCCTGCTAACCCTGGCCTGCTGGAAGAAATCTCTTATAGAGATAAGCTAGCCTGTACTTCAATGTTTCTTTCTGTCTATTGAATTATCATGCTATATACGAATAAATAAATAAAAACCGAACAACCTTTGCAAGTTGCAAGCAAAACGACATAATAAGTAAGTAAGACATTGTAAGTCTTTTTAACGATCGGAAAAGTATAGCTTAATTAATCGGCCAGTCAATATTCCTCCGTTTTACTTTTGTTAGTGACTGTACAAGGCATGAATGGTTGACACAGTGGGCAAACACCCGAACAACCTTGTCAATTCGCAAACGTATTTACGACCCTCGTTACCACTTAATCGTTAACCTCAAACCTACTTTAGTAGGTATTCCAAATTAATAGGCCTTCCCCACTCCTTATCATTAACGAGTAGGCATGTCTAAGACAAGTTTATTCACAACTTAATCAGAAAAATATAACTGAACACACGCATACGTTCAATTGCAATCTAGATTCCTGGCTTTCTCAGCCTCCACCAGCGCAACCTTTCGCAAGTCGTCGGTCCATCGGTCCGGTCTTACGCTACGTTTGCCTATTATATTTATTTAATATTTATTATTTATTCTATCTTAAAAAGCGAAGTCACTCACTTGGCGATGCAGCTCTCCGTCATGGTATACGCCTTGAAGCCAAGTATGCTGAAGATGACCACCGACGCGTAGATGGCGGTGAGCGCGTTGCAGACGGACACCAGCAGCACGTCCCTCACGCAGTTGTTGTTCGGCGGGTTGTAGGAGCCGAACGCGATCAGGGAGCCGAAGGCGAGGCCGAACGAGTAGAACACTTGAGTCGCTGCGTCCAGCCACACTGTCGGCTTTAGCAGCATCTCCAGCTGGGAAGGTATGATTGACCTGGTGTTACATGTTTGGTAAACGATATCGATAAACTCAAACTTTGTTGTTGTTAATGATTACCATATTTTTATGCCATAAGTGAACGGGACGGTCAATGCGCTCACCTGGTGGTAAGTGAGAGCCTGACCATGGCAGAAGCGATATTGAATGAAATTAATAACACTAGGAACCTAATCATTACTTTTCCGTTAACACTTCTCTGCGCACAAAAGTGCAAAACACTCCTATTTTATTACTTGGGCTCATCCATAAATAACATCACACGAGTTTTGCTATATTTAACCCTCCACATCCTTGTCACGACTCAACTAGTGTTGCCAGGTCCAATTTGTTTTAAATCGGTACATGAAGTCAAAATAATCGGGATTTCCCATCCCCAGACCCCTAAAAACCCCTCGGGACGTCCCGCGCAAATTGGAACACCTGTCAGCACTAGACTCAACTAATTAGTTTCATTGTTCAAACAGAAATCACCACTAGGTGCAACACGTTTGGTGGCATTTACTAGTATTTTAGGATGCCTAAGGTGGTCAGCACGTAACTGTTAAGTCGAGTGGTCGTTTTCAATTGCCAGGATGCCCAATTGTAAGGAATTGGAATGCAAAAGCTGAAATCCTTAAATTCTCGCAGAAGGCTTACCTTTGGTTTATACATGTGAATGATGCCATCCGCAGACCCTGGGAGAGTGATTCCTCTGATGAAGAAGATCGTCAGTACGACATACGGGAACAACGAGGTGAAGTAGACCACCTGGAATCAAAGGTATCCGAATTATTGCCACAAACATCATCATAATTATCTGCTTATAACGGTCTACTGTAGGGTACTTGTCCCGTGAATCTCTAATCGCCATCTGCGGTCAACAGCAGTGCATCAGTCAAAAATAAAGGAGATCTCTTCATACAACATAATGAATCAATGAATACATCTAAGACATTGCCTTATTTAACAATCCTATAAAGTTCCACTGACTGCAATCCACAGACCAGCCATCTAGGGAATGCAAATCTCGTGAGATTGGGGCTGAAGCGAGATCCGCGAGATTATGAGTAATAATACTGCGAAGTCTCGCCAACTCCAAGATGTACGACAGTGGGGTCCAGATGGACTGACTTGATTGCATAATTTGTCAAGAACAAAGTTTTCTACGGTGAAGAAAAACATCGTCAGGAAACCTGCGCACGCCTGCGAAGAGATTCAAAGGTTGTGCGTGAAGTCGTCCAACCCGCACTGGGACCGCGTGGACGAATAAGGCCTTTACACCCACCACGGGTAGGCTCGTGCCGCTCGGTGGGAAAGCATATTGGGCTGATGATTTTTCCATCTCTTCTTACCTTTCCACTGCTCTGTATTCCCTTCATGACGATAAAGAAGACAATGATCCAGGCTAACAACAGGTAAAGGACAATCCACCAGCGCGGCACACCAGGCTCGCTGATGCTGGGGGCCGCGTCCAGGGCTTCTCTGTACCAGAAGTAGACGGTCGCTGTGGCTTTGGTGCACTCCACTTCTGCCGAGCTGTTGTCTGAAGGGCAATGAGCCCATGGGAGCTGGTCTGCTGTTAGCTGTAAGATGAACAGGTCAATTAAAAATAAGGTACGTGAAAATAAATGAATGTGCGTTTGTCATTTGATGACATAGGGAGCAGACATTTGGACTCTGATTGGGTATAGTAGTGTGTGACACACCTTTCCACACGTACATAAGATTGGTGTTTGTATATACCCAAGCATCGGTGGCTCATTGATTTGGACCTTTGCCTTCCGATCTGGAGGGTGCAGGTTTCTGAATTTTCGTAATTATATGTCCGTTTATCTGACGCTCTTACGGTAAAGGAAAACATCGTGAGTAAACCTGTGCACGTCTGCGAATAGATTTAAAGGTTGTGTGTAAAGTGTAGAGTAAAGAGTCAGGTTAAGACCAAGTCCAAACCCAGAAGTGGAGACCCAAGTTATGATGACGTTGTAGTACAAAGTGACCACACAGTTGCAAAAGAAATTTGACTACTCACCCTGATACTGTTGACAAGGTAGAAGACCCAGATAATGATGACATTGTAGTACAGGGCGACAAACAAAGTGACCACATTGCTGGAAATAGAAGAAATTTGGCTACTCACCCTGATACTGTTGAAAAGGTAGAAGAAGACCCAGGTGATGATGACATTGTAGTACAGGGCGACGAATAGAGTGACCACGCAGCTGGAAATGCCGATGCCGCCCAACCACGGGTGGATGGTGTTCCACACGCCGAGCGAGCCGAGCCGCATCTTCTGGCCGATTGCCATCTCGATCAGGAAGAGCGGGATGCCTTCGAGGATGAGCATTATCATGAATGGGATCAGAAACGCACCTGGAAAGAATAATAATAACGATAATCTTTTATTGCATACAAAACACATAACAAGGGAAAACAAACACATATCTAAAAGTGTACCGGTCAGTGTAGCGGTCTAATCGCTAAAGAGCAATTTCTTGCAGACAATCTTCAATAGAGGCTAATTTCTTAATAATGAGAAATGTCTTCATAATTTAATTAGTATGATTGCTAATACCGATATAATTACTTTTTTGTTAGCATATAACGTCATACTGCACAGGTTTTCCCACACAGCATAGCTCCCATAGATAGCTATAGCTAGAGCAAAAAAATAAATTTGATAGTAGAAAAAGCACTTCAGTGGCATGTTGAGAAAACAAAAGCACTTAATAGCTTTTGGACCTAGCCCAGCTATTAAAAAGATGTGAATTGTACATTTACTAACAAATCCCAAGAATAAATGAATTAGTGATATAATTTTGTGTTTATTAACTGAGACCGGGGAGTCGGTTCTCGGGCGGGGCAGTTATACCAATCTTAATTAGATTGACCAATATGTTAATTATACAAATGGAATATTTTTTAAACGCGTAGCTGTAGTAACTTAGCTCACCAATGAATTATTTTTTCGGATAAGTAATATTTAATTCATCGCCAATAGAGTGGCAACTTAACAATATTTTGATTATAATATGAACTTTATATGACTTAATATTTATACACGATGTTCGTCAGGTAATGAGCACTTCATACCTGACCTTTTTCTTATGCATCGTGAAAGTTCTGCCTCCGTTCTCTTCAATGAATATATATATATAAAAACTCTACAGAAAGTAAGTGTCGGATATCAGTGACTTATTTAACAACGCCTCATTCCTCATTCTGAAAGACGATGCCGAAGTGTTCACTCCCACATGATTTATTCAGGTCAATTGTACCTTTGAGGACGTCTCTTGGTGTACGAAATTTCTTATTGCTTAAATATATTATCAAGGATTCTTAGAGGCTGGAGATTTGTTTGCACACGCATTTTCTAGTACGAGTCAGATAGAAAGTAATTATATATTTATGTCATCATTTTGGTAGAAAAATAGGTCGTCTGGATTCATAATAAGGGAAAGAACTGTAGTGAACTGAGTGTGTACAGACAACTTCTAGAAATGATAGCTTATAACAAATTTTATTATTTATTAAATAAGTTATTATTTAATACTTTATTAAATAAGATAAGAAGAGCGTCGGTGGCTCAATGCTGTGGACAGTTGCCTTCCGACCGGGAGGGTTCAGGTTCAAATCCCGCCACGTACCAATGTGTTTTCGAATTTTAGAAATCATATGTACGTTATCCGACGCTTTTACGGTGATGGAGAACATCGTGAGGAAACCTGCGCACGCCTGCGAAGAGATTCAAAGTTGTGCGTTAAGTCAACCAATCCGCACCGAGCCCACGTGAACGACTAAGGGTTAAACACCATAGCGTAAGAGTTTAATGTTATAGCAATACATACAAATTTTACACAATGGCAATAACTTTTATTTCTTTTTGAACCTCGGTGTCGTAGTGTTGTGTGGTTTATAGGTACGGACGTTTTGTCGCGCGATGTCGACGGTGATCGAGACTGACAACCCTATGAAAATGAAATAATATTGATTCACCTTTTTGCAAAATGACAATGGAAGAAAACCCTTAAAACTAATAAAAATACTGATAATAATAATATGAAACGGAATTAAGGAGTGATTAAAAGGTCCCATCTCCGCTTGTGTTGGAGTGGCGCCCAAGACAAGCGTTGGTTAGCTATGGTTGTAAAGAAAACACCATGGCGCGATATCTTTGAGAAACAGATGTTAGTTAAGTTTCAGTGTTCATTGATGC
Organism: Leucinodes orbonalis; assembly: GCA_019425675.1. Classification (NCBI taxonomy): domain Eukaryota; kingdom Metazoa; phylum Arthropoda; class Insecta; order Lepidoptera; family Crambidae; genus Leucinodes; species Leucinodes orbonalis. The sequence goes on along the minus strand of PQWD01002040.1, from coordinate 42,044 downwards.
CGCGACCTTTTCACCTCACGAAAAGCCCGGAAGACAGCACTTTTCAACCTATCGGAATTCGCTGCTGGACATAGGTCTGGCCCATTCTGCGCCAGATACCCCGGTCCTCCACTTTATTTATCCAGGATCCACCAGCGACCTTTCGATAGTCGTCAGTCCATCGGGCCGGAGGGCGTCCAACGCTACGCTTGCCAAGACGCGGTCTCCACTCCAGACCTCGTCTGCTCCAACGGCCATCGTTTTGCGATATTCGTCACAAACCACTGCCTATCTTTACTAATAGCATAATTGACAAGGCAGGAGAAACGATAACTTACTAATGAGCCGGTTAATTAGTTATTAATATCCAATAAATGCCAGTTAAATCGTGAGATCAACAGTTATCTATGTTTCGTAATTAAATTACAAGGCTTGTATCTTGACGATGATTTTACGCGACTTCGATGCGTTGATATGAATAATTGTTTGAAATAAATATATTATGACGACCCATGTGGTGTGGTCGAGAGGGTTCCGGGTTCGATTCCCGTATTCAATCGGTTAGTAGGTTAACTGCACTTGACAGTCCACTGCTGTACTTGAGGCCTCCACACCGATAGTGGAAGGGTTTTATGGACGTAATTTCTCCATTTTGTGTAAAAACCTTCGTTATAAATAAATAAATATTCACTAACATTCACACAGTAGGTGCCATCTATAGTCCCTATCTAAGCATTTAGCTTGTAATATGGGTTCTAAACAACGGATAAACATAGTTCTATTTTTTATACATATAATACACCCAGTTGAAGTGGCAGTGGGCAGGGCACATAGTGCGTAGAACCGATGGCCGATGGAGCGGAAAGGTTCTCGAGTGGCGTCCACGTAACGGAAAGCGAAGCGTAGGCCGACCCCTAACCAGATGGACGGATGATCTGGTTAAGGTGGCGGGTAGCAGATGGATGTCAACTGCAAGGGATCGGTCCGCGTGGAAATCATTAGGGGAGGCCTTCGTTAGGCAGTGAACATAATTAGGCTGTAATGATGAAAACACCCAGACAAATATAAACAGACATGTTCATGCACACAAATGTTTGTACTGCCCGGAGATCGAACCCCCTTACACCCTTAGTGTAATAGCCGACGTCTCAACCATAACACCAGACGGTTCTTCAAAACATACAAAGTAAATTGGAGTGTCTGTTTGTAATATTGAAATAACCACTTTTCTTTTCTTCATGCATATAAATATATGTATATCTATGCATATGAATATATGTATAATGTATGTACCGTATAGTACATACACCAAAACAACATTTATTGAAATTCTGTCTGTCCGTCTGTCTGTCTGATTGTTCCGGGTAATGTCTGAAACGGTTGGATCGATCGTTAAGGAAAAACATAGGCTTCTTTAATATTACAAAACACTTTTATTTCAGATATATAAAGCAATGTTTTACCGCGCGTCGCGTGGGCAGCGCGCTTTTACTCGTACGTTATGTGTTACTGCGGGAGAATATAATCTTATACCGCGAGGAACAGCTAGTATTAAGTAGAGTACTTAATTAAATTCGACCACTTATTTATGCAAACGACTATACAATTTCGTAGCTACACGCTGCTACGAGCCTCGCTCGTAGTCGAATTGGTTCGTAGCAGATCGATAGAGTCATCACACAGATCTCAAAATAGACACCATTGCGTCACCAATATTACTATTTTAGAATTAGTGTTCCACAAGATCGCTAAATGTTAGCTGGTAGAGAATGCCACATGGCATTAAGTTCGCCTTTGTACATAATTTATGTGTGCAATAAAGATTAAATAAATAAATAAATTGTAAGTACTAAATGATAGACTCGGTACTGAGTCGTCTAGGTAGGTACCACCGCAGTGCCAGATGTCGTCCCGTGAAATACGAGTGTTTGACGACCCATTTGGTGTTGCGGTTGAGAGGTCGACTGCAACACCAAGGGTTCCGGGTTCAATCCCCGGGCAGTACAAACATTTGTGTGCATGAACATGTCTGTTTGTAATGGTCTGGATGTTTTCTATGTATAATATGTATGTACTTACAAAAAATAAAAAATGTATATATGTAATGTGTAGTGCAAGAGCTTTTAGAGTCCAGCTGAAAGCTCATGTGTTATCTTGTCAGAAGATTATTTAGACGCTGTGATGGTAATTTGAGGCACATTTAAACCAGAAACTATGTAACTATTACTATTATTATTATAATATTGGCGTTTTATTGTTAAGCGATGAGGCACACTTGTTAATTTGCTATTTTAAAATTCTAGGTTTATACTTATGTAAAATATGTACAATGTAGGTCTGATGATTGCGCTGCGCGCACAGTTTTTTTTTTTTTTTTTTTCGAACTGACTACTGCTGTTGGCCGCAGATGGCCTTAACAGCTTCACCGGGCAAGTGGCGAGCGCAGATGGCTCTCAGCCTTAAAAATTACACAACGAGCCTAAGGGCGTCCCCGAACGGACTCGAACTCGGCTTAGGCGTTGCGGAGGGGGGGGGGGGGGAGGGGGGGAACGCGCACAGTTATGTTCTTGAAATTGTACTGGTTTCCACGGAAGAACAGCGTAGAGTTGTCTTGCAGGCACCTCTACATTATAAGCTGAGTGGCGACCAATTTAGTGTCATTGTTGATTGTTTAACTTCATATTATTAGTCTCAGTACTTATAATTGATTTCTTTTATATGCACATGTACCTGTGAAAAAAACACTAAATAAACGTTTTATTATTATATAAGTAAGTTTATCCGTTGTTTAGTACCTATAAAACAGGCTTCACGCTTAACTTGGGGCTAGATGGCGCTGTGTGAATGTCAGTGGATATTTATTTATATTTATTATGTACTTATGTTTTTCGGGATGAGGGCACTGTAGCTAGTGAAATTACCGGGTATATGAGACATAACATCTGTCGTCTCGGGTGACGGGCAGTGTTGACGGAATATAATGACTGCCTTCGGTAATTAATTTCCTTCATCACATCATTTGTCATGGTCAGACGTATCACTTACTATTAGGTGAGTGCAATGACCTAACCGTGCTCTTAATATCATAAAAATACACTTATGAATTTATTTAACGTATTGGTGTAATGGTGTTGAAGTTTGCTACTACACCAAGGGTTGCGAGTTCAATCCCCGTGCAGTACAAATATTTGTGACATGAGCATGTTTGTCAACTTGGTGGGTTTTAACACCCATCTGACTACCATCTTAAGGCGCCCCATACATGTACAGTAATTTTGCACAATATTTATATTGTGCAATAATATTGAATATCCTCTTTTGAATCAAAACGTTCAATAATTTTTAGCAACTAGCTTTTGCCCGCGGCTTCGCTCGCATTAAATTCGGGATAACACGGTACTTTAATTTATCACTATATATAGTATTTCCCCTCCCTCCAACTTTAAAGGTTTCGGGGTCAATTTCAGAATTATTTTAGCAAAAAATATGTTATAGTGAGCTAACCTTAAAAGATAGATATATGCTGACGCGGACTTTTTTGTAGACCTTTGAAAGGAGAACAATACTCTCATACATGACTTTTGTGAAACTTTAACCGTTTACTCAGCGTACGCCGCAGAAGCTCCAAGTAAGAAAAAATACCCCCGATTTTGAAACATTCTTCATTGCTGCGCCGCTTCTATTACTCGTAGCGTGATGATATATAGCCTATAGCCTTCCTCGATAAATAAGCTATCTAACACTGAAAGATTTTTTTAAATCGAACCAGTAGTTCCTGAGATTAGCGCGTTCAAACAAACAAACAAACTCTTCAGCTTTATATATTAGTATAGATAAGATAGACAAACCATTTACCAAAAATTTAAAATTTCTCCCTACACTGCTAATAATATTGTACAATCAACTATCATCATCATCATTACAGCCTATTTATGTCCACTGCTGAACGAAGGCCTTCCCAGTAATATAGTATCGAATCAACTATATTTTGCAATATAATTGAAGATGTATTTTTTTTTGTATTTAAAGTATCAATGTTGATTTTTGTTACTGATTGTTAAAAGAGCGGTTCTTCCCACTACAGGCATTATCGCCTAAAGGGAAGTTCCCACAACGAATTTGTTACTTAGATTAAGTTACTGAAATAAAATATTTGTATTTGTATGGAGCGCCTAAGATAGAAGCAGCACCAAGATCTTAACTTGCGTCTTGATACACGAGATATTTTTCCGGTCATCCATCTAATATTGATTAGATTAATTCAGTTGCTTAACTTGTGCAATTGATAGCCGAACGGTGAGAAAGATAATATTTCATGTAATCAGCTTATAAACGTCCCTACCCACGAGCACGAGCCTACCCATAGTGTTATAAGTTATAACCTTAGTCGTCCACGCGGGCCCAGTGCTGATTGGCCGACTTTACGCACAACTTCTGAATTGCAGTGCAGGTTTCCTTACAACAATCCACAGCAATGAGCCACCGATGCTCATAATATTTATTACCATGATATCACTCCGATTTTAAAAATTGCATGCCCTATACTAAGGTTAGACATGAGCTTTTTGTGTGTCATAGATTATCACTACCAGATAACACCATGTTTTATGCAAATAATGAATTTCATTTCATTTCACTAACTCATTGAAAATCCTTGTCTCAGTTTATATTCAACTTTGCGGATAAAAGCGGAACGAATTAGCTCAGGCTTAGCTTTTATATAGGTACGTAAACTGACCCTTGTATTGTGTACTTGATACTATCTTAATGTAGTCTACATATAGCACGGAGCCCTTGAAAAGGCTGCAATATCAAACGGACACTGAAGTGTTTGTTGCAAATAAAAAAGAAGCACGAGTTTTTTTTATTAAAAACCTAAATATTAGAAATTATCTGTTTCCCTATTCGCGTACCGGCATGTGCCGGGCCGCTTTTCTCCCCAAACATATGTTAGGCTACCAAGCCCCCCCCCGCAACGCCCTAAGCCGAGGTTCGAGTCCCGTTCGGGGACGGACTTAGGCTCGTTGTGTAAATTTTAAGGCTGAGAGCCATCTGCGCTCGCCAATTGCCCGGTGAAGCTGTAAAGGCCATCTGCGGCCAACACCGCGGCCTTTTTTTTACTGACTGTTCAAAAAAAAAAGGCCCGCGGTATTTCATAGCATAAAATCGCTTCATTAAACGCACAGCTTAAGCGACGCGTGGCGCCGCACGGAAGTTCATTACTTTATTTTTGTAAATAAAATGGCTTTTACGAAAATAAAAGTTGCCTAAGTTTTTCCTTAGTACAACAGCTACCTGCCAAAAAAAGTCTCAAATCTATCTAGCCATTTCAGAGATTACCCGGAACAAACAGACAGACAGTCGGACAGACAGACATTTTTTTTTAAAGTAACATTTTGGTGCATTGTACATATATTCATATGCATGTAGTAAAACCGTTATTTCAATATTACAAACAGCACTCTTAATTTTATTTATAAATATGTAATAGGTAACATCGTGATATAATTTAGCTTAAACTAAACAGAACAATAAGAGCGTCGGTGGCTCAGTGGTGTGGACTGTCGCCTTCCTACCGGGAGGGCTGAGGTTCAAATCCCGACACGTACCAATGTATTTTCGAATTTTCGAAAAATATATGTACGGTTATCCGACGCTCTTACGGTGAAGGAAACATCGTGAGGAAACCTTCATGCACGCCTGCGAAGAGATTCGAAGGTTGTGTGTGAAGTCGTCCAATCCGCACTGGCCGCGTGGACGACTAAGCCTAATCACCCTATACGGGTAGGTTCGTGCCCCTCGGTGGGGACGTTTAATGAGCTGATGATAATAAACAGAACAATAACCTGAGAAAAGAAGCAGCGCTTTTTCATAAATAGAATAATTGAGAAACTCACCTCCCCATTTTGCTGGCAAAATAAGGAAACCGCCAAATGTTTCCTAGCCCACGGAGTACCCGATAATGGATAGGAAGAACTGAAGCTTCCCCGACACGCCGCTCTGTCTTCATCTGGGACGTCCCTCTGCAAAGATCCTCTGGACCCTTGCAGCACGATGGTGACCCCATGAGGTCTCTCATCCCGTCCGCCCTTGTGTTCAAAGGAGCTAACTCATGCCCATTCCTCGGACAACCGGCTCAGCTTTGGCCGCCATTTTGAATCTTTCCCGCTAATTAGCTTGTCAAAATTGGCGCGCAATCAAAAGTTGTATTTTTTTTCTAAATTAACAAGGAATATTTTCTAAACAATTATATTTATAAATTTTTGACTAGTACAACTATCGTTTATTGTCTTTTGTAGGCATAATCAAATATCAGTTTTCAATTTTACGAGATTCTTTCGAGTGATAACCGTTACCTACGAATATGTTCATAATATTAAATACTAGGTTTGGTGTATCTCGTAGTCGTATGTGTAATATCGGATCGCGTCTTTTTGACGAACTCAACGACTTTGAAATACGTGTTGTCCTTTGTAATAGCTTTGGCGTAATTTTAAGGAATCCTGAATACGTTGGAGGCGTTTCTGTGCATATGACTTAGTTTTTGGGACTTGTTCGTACTAAGCAAAGGCATGGCTCTTGTTAGTGGTTTTTGCTGTGATTTTTGATCAGGCATCTTCTGCTGCTCCCATTTCGGTTAAATCCTGGAACAAAATTGACAGATTTTAAAGAGCAGAATTATCAGTATATCATAAAAATAAAAATACGTTTTGTTTTTATTGATTAGCAACTAAGCAAAGACGTGAAGACAAGAAGTTCAGTATCAAGTTATTTCACTGCGGGCGAGGTTTATCAGTAACTTTATATCCGTTACGAATATCATCGTATCATCGTATCTGATTTTATGAGAAAGACACAGATTATAGTTCGCTCGCTCTATTGCCCGTTGAGTAACTGTCATTTTTTGGTTTTTGAATTTAATGAACGTGGCCGGATTTTTTTATAAATAAATAAATAATAAATATCCACTGACATTCACACAGCGCCATCTAGCCTCAAGTTAAGCGTGAAGCCTGTATTATGGGTACTAAACAACGGATAAATATACTTATATAAATTTTTTTTGTTAATACAACATAATATACACCCAAACAGACCATTACAACAGACATGTTCACGCACACGATGTTTGTACTCCGGGGATCGAACCCGGAACCCTTGGTGTTGCAGCCGACGTCTCAACCGCAACACCAAATGCGTCGTCAAGTTATCGTCATTATACATCTCTGACTAGATGAGTAGTTATATTTATGTTGGCGGGCCTTCGAGGCACAAGGCCCATAGGACCGATAAGCTGTAGGCGTAGCTATCGTCACCCAGGCTCTACCCCGCCTCTGTTTCTAAACTAAAAGAAAATACAGTATCTTTGCAAGATCTCCTGTAAACTCTGCTAGGATGGCGATTATATTGAAATCAAACCCTTCGTCATACAAAGAACAGTTATAAATTTGTGTCTGTGTGGAATGTGTGCGTGTGGAAGAGTGATTGTGTTTAATTGGGTTTATGAAATAGTGTTTTAGTGTGTGTAATTTATACTTTTCTAACTTCACAATATTAAGTTTAAAATATGTTGATGCATATACCTCTAATTAATAGAGCGTCGGTGGCTCAGTGGTGTGGACTGTCGCCTTCCTACCGGGAGGGCTGAGGTTCAAATCCCGACACGTACCAATGTATTTTCGAATTTTCGAAAAATATATGTACGTTATCCGACGCTCTTACGGTGAAGGAAACATCGTGGGGAAACCTTCATGCACGCCTGCGAAGAGATTCGAAGGTTGTGTGTGAAGTCGTCCAATCCGCACTGGGCCCGCGCGGACGACTAAGGCCTAATCACCCCATACGGGTAGGCTCGTGCCCCTCGGTGGGGACGTTTAATGAGCTGATGATGATGATACCTCTAATTTAGAAAAAAAAAATTATGAGGATATAAAGATTAATTTAGATATCAACCATTCACACAGCACCCCGATTAAAGCAAGAATTGGTACATGGTACTAAACAAGTGATAAACAGAAACTTTTTAGGTTTCTATTAGGTACATAATACACGTATTAGAAACATCCAGACCAATACAAAAATATGTTCACGCACACAAATGTTTGTACTGCTGGTTCGAACCCAAAATCCTTGGTGTCATTTCAGTCATTACACACTAATAACTAGTTATAAGCTTGTTTCATAGATTGCGTAATAGGAAATCTCGAACAAGCTGCAACGAAAGCTAAAGCGAAAGCTTTTGGACACTTGCCAAATGCCTTGTATGAACCCGCATCAGGGTTGTATTGATTTTATGTCGACCTCGTGACGCAATAGGGTGATAAGCCTTCTAGAGAAATTTGGATGATGACTGGGTATAGAAAACCCGAAACGTATTAAATTTTAAGAAATATTTGTTTAAAATAAATACTCGAAGAGCGTCGGTGGCTCAGTGGTGTGGACTGTCGCCTTTCCTACCGGGAGGGCTGAGGTTCAAATCCCGACACGTACCAATGTATTTTCGAATTTTCGAAAAATCATCATCATCATCATCATTACAGCCAATTATGTCCACTGCTGAACGAAGGCCTCCCCTAATGATTTCCACGCGGACCGATCCCTTGCAGTTGACATCCATCTGCTACCCGCCACCTTAACCAGATCATCCGTCCATCTGGTTGGGGTCGGCCTACGCTTCGCTTTCCGTTACGTGGACGCCACTCGAGAACCTTTCCGCCCCATCGGCCATCGGTTCTACGCACTATGTGCCCTGCCCACTGCCACTTCAACTTGCTAATCCTCTGGGCTATGTCGGTCACCCTAGTTCTCCTACGGATATCATCGTTTCGGATTTTATCGCGTAGGGAGACACCTAACATAGCCCTCTCCATAGCACGCTGAGCAACCTTGAGTCTATTCAAGAGGCCCTTAGTGAGCGACCACGTTTCGCTTCCGTATGTCATAACTGGCAACACACACTGGTCAAAGACCTTCGTCTTGAGACACTGAGGTATTTTGGACGAAAAGATCTGCCTTAACTTCCCGAACGCTGCCCATCCTAATTGGATTCGACGAGAAACCTCCTTCTCGAAGTTGGACCTACCCATTTGGACTACCTGTCCCAGGTACACATATTCGTACAACTTCGAGGACAGAACTTCCAACTGATATCGGTATAGGTACGACATGGGCATTAGACATGACTTTCGTCTTGTCCATGTTCATTTTAAGACCCACCTGTTGAGAAGCTCCGTCTAGGGTTTCGAGCATAGTGCTTAAATCCTCCATGGATTCTGCCATGACTACTATATCATCGGCAAATCGAAGATGAGTGATGTACTCGCCATTACGTTGATGCCAAGTCCTTTCCAATCGAGCAGCTTAAACATATCTTCCAACGCAACTGTGAACAGTTTCGGAGATATAACGTCTCCCTGTCTCACTCCTCGGTGCAATTGGATAGGTTGTGTAAGCTCTTCATGTACACGGACTGACATAGTAGCGCTCTCGTACAGACATCTCAATACTTCGATATAGCGAAAGTCAATATGGCACCGTTGGAGGGCCTGAAGCACAGCCCAAGTCTCGATCGAATCAAAGGCTTTCTCATAGTCCACAAACGCCAAGCATAATGGCCGGTTATACTCTCTAGTCTTCTGTATAACCTGCCGCAGCGTATGTATGTGGTCTATGGTGCTGAAGCCTTTGCGGAACCCGGCTTGTTCGGGGGCTGGAAATCATCAAACCTACACGCGAGACGGTTCGTGATGACTCTGGAGAACAACTTGTAAATGTGGCTCAATAGCGTGATGGGTCTATAATTCTTCAGCAAGGTTTTGTCGCCTTTTTTGAAGAAAAGCACCACCACGCCATTGCTCCACGCCTCTGGCGTCGCACCCTCACGGATCACGGAATTAAAGAGCTTCTGAAGGGTCTTAAGCACTGGCGTGCCACCTGCTTTCAAAAGTTCTGCGGTAATTCCGTCTTCTCCGGGGGCCTTATTTCGCTTAAGTTGTTTCAGAGCCATCCTAATCTCGCTCAAGGTGACTTCCGGGATATCCTCAGATAAATGTCGGGTTAACTTAGCTCTCGGGTCTTCGGCTAAGCTTGAAGCGGGAATCTGTGTAGCGGTATATAACTCGCTGTAAAACTTCTCAATCTCCCTCAAAATCTCTGGTTTGGATGAGACTACATTTCCACTGTTGGTCTTCAGACTAGTCAGCTGGCTTTGCCCAACAGACATGTTCCTCACAAACACCTTGGAACCTCTGTTCGGTTCGATCGCCTCTTTAATACACTTTGTATTAAAGCGACGAATATCGCGTCGCAAGGAGCTGGATATACGTCTATTAAGCTGCCGGTATTGTGACGCGTCGTCTGAAGACTGCAGTTTCATCTGTCGTCTTGTCGCCATGAGATCGAGAGTCTGTTGAGATAGTTTATTGGGTCTTAATTTGCGTTGTCCCTTGCAAAACTTAGACCCAACTGTTTGCAGAGTTTCCACTAGCCCGCTATTTATATCGTCCACTGTTACGCAGCTCTCTAGGCATTCAAAGCGATTCTGCAGTTCGAGTTGAAAGCTCTCGGGGTTATTGATTTGAATCACGTTAGGTCGGAGCGTAGACTTCATCAGGCGAGACCTCTCCAGTTGAACATTAATATTTAACGTGCCTCTTACCATACGGTGATCGCTACCGGTTTTCACCCTGGCGATCACAGAGACGTCGTTAAATATATGTCTTCTGGTGGTCATGATGAAGTCAATCTCATTTCGTGTGGAACCATCGGGACTCAACCAAGTCCACTTCCTCTGCGGCGGCTTCTTGAAAAAAGAGTTCATCATAAAGAGTCCCTCTTTTTCCATGAAATCGGCCAGCCGCTGTCCCCTGGGGTTCCGTGTCCAAATCCATATTGCCCCACTTTCAACTCACAACCACTTCGAATGCCCAGCCTTGCGTTGAAGTCTCCCATAACGACCGTAAAGTGTGTCTTGGAGGTATGCATTGCTCTGCTGATATCATCATACAACCTCCACTTCATCGTCGGAGTGCGATGAAGTCGGTGCGTAAACCTGTATCACCTTCAGCGCATAGCGCTTGGTGATTCTTAGTACAAGGTACGCTACCCTAGCTGACACACTTTCGATCTTCACGATGTTGTTGATGAGAGACTTATGGACGAGAAACCCGACACCACCCTGGGATAGCTGGTCGCCCTCACGGTAGTAAAACAGGTTGCCGGATTGCAGTATTGTGGTATCCTCCCCCTCTCTTCGGACTTCACACAAACCTATTATGTCCCAATGCAACCTGCCTAACTCCGTTTCTAGCTCTAATAGCTTTTCGTCAGTCCTCAGTGTGCGCGTGTTATATGTTGCCAGTTTTAATTGCCGTTGTTTTGATTAGGTAGCCGGATCTCTGCCGGAGATTCTTAGCACCCCTTGCCCCGCCGTACCGTGGCCGCTACCGTAGCCCGGAATAGCGGGGCGCCGGGGACTAGGGGCCAATTCTTAACTGCGTCTTCATAGGGGGTAAATGCCATACTCACCACGCTTGGCAGGCGGGTTGGTGAGCGCAGAGATACGCCAGTACCTAAGTGATGCTGCTGCCCATCACTTGGTGGAAATTTCCCTCTGTCGCCTTCTACGACACCCTAGAAGAGTAGGGGTGGTGACAATCGTATTCTACTCTGCCGTCACCACACGGCAACGTAGATTATAACAATATAACAAACAATATAACGTAAATTATTTTCGAAAAATATATGTACGTTATCCGACGCTCTTACGTGAAGGAAAACATGTGAGGAAACCTTCATGCACGCCTGCGAAGAGATTCGAAGGTTGTGTGTGAAGTCGTCCAATCCGCACTGGGCCCGCGTGGACGACTAAGCTAATCACCCTATACGGGTAGGCTCGTGCCCCTCGGGGGACGTTTAATGAGCTGATGATTGATGATGAAATATACTTATAAATTATGATTATATTTCCGAAATCCTTAAGATTCACGGTCCAAATATTATCTTCTGGAAGTCGTGTATGGGGCCGAGGTCAGCACAGAGGTCCTTTTTCGAATGTTTAATCTTTGTATAAGTTACGCGTGGCGGATGCCATCACAGAATACACAATATGATACAGCCCATGATGACCCCACCAGTGTAAATACTAGTGCAAAAGTATGATACTAAACACTGGGCTATGGATTGGATTTTAGTGGACTGGCCATCTGGGCTATGGGAGAGACTACGATTAATCCGTGATGGACATTCTAATGTCCATTGCTAAACGAAGGCCTCCCCTTATGATTTCCACGCGGTTCGATTGCATTCGACATCCATCTGCTACCCGCCGCCGTAACCAGGTCATCATGTCTATCTGACTAACAATGATATTCTGTATATATAAAGCATATCACGAATCTATACTTTTTTACATCATTGCTGACTCATTAATCATGAAAATTGGCGTATGGCCAATGTGACATAGTATTTGATCTATCGGGGATGATTTCATGAAATAAATCATTTCAAGAATTTTTTGCACGATTCGGGTTAGTGGACATCTCGTCCCAGTCTGAAACTCGGACCAGGGAAATCCACCCGTTCTGATTTAATAGTGGGCAACTGGGCCCACAGCGTAGCGTAGGACGCCCTCTGGCCCGATGGACCGACGACTTGCTAAAGGTCGCTGGTGGAGGCTGGATGAGAAAAGTGGAGGATATCTGGCGCAAAATGGGGGAGGCATATGTCCAGCAGTGGACTGCGATAGGTTGAATAGATAGAACTGAGCCCATGTTGATTCTGGTGTTGGGACGAATTGACCACTAAATATTCTTTTAAAGGGTTTCGGTTCCAACGTGATGTTGACTCTAACGCAGGTAAATTGAACACAAGTTAACATTAAGAATTGGGTATTTCACACCACTAATCGTTGACGCACTTTTTATGAACTGTCAGAAAGGAAGTTTTCCATATATTTTGTATGAGATTATTGATATGTATGTATGTATTATGTGAGTAATGATATAATAATTAATAATAATAATAGTTCTTTATTTCAGATAAATGCAAAATCCATAAAATGTTAGTAAACAAAATCTGTGAAATCACTTATATCTATGTTAGTTTAAGCAAAAGTTTAAAAATAAATATATATTGCGTAAATATTTTGATGGAGTGTTTATACATCACCCCATCATATTATCAGCAATGGCCCTTAGAATGGTGTTGGGACTCCCACGCACTCTGCTTAGCAGTGAGGCTACTTTTTCTTAAGCAGGCGGCAAATCCATCTACTCGTGCATCTGCGAACATACTAGATGCACTGCAGAACGGGAGACAACAAAAGGCGTTATTATATTGGACGCGAAGGGTATTGACGGTTCCTTTAGTAGTATAAGTGAACCACAGACTGCTCGTGTAAAAGTTTGACAAAATGATTTGAAGAGCATTATTTTTACTTCCTTGGAGCAGCGAGCAAATCTGCGGACCCAACATATTCGCCCTCACCGTCAACGCCTTCGCTCCCTCTCTATATCTTGTTCATCTTTAAGGTTATCGGCAAGCACATGTCCCAGATACTTAAACTTAACAACTCTGCTAAGTACCTTACCATCAACACAAGTGGTGGCACAGACATTGGCTTTTCCTCCCGGACAGAAAACCATAAACTGACTCTTTATAGCATTATACTGCAAGCCATGACTCGCAGCATAAGCCCACAGTACGTCAACATATCTCTAAGGTCTGATAGAAGCGCCAGCAGCACCATGTCATCGGCATAGCTCAAGTTATTAATGCTAACTCCATCAATTTTGCAAACCAACTGGTAAGCACTGAGGCCTCTATCAGCCGTTTACATAAAGGTTTAAACAGCTTGGAGAGGTATACCTCTGTCTTACACCCACTCCAACCATATGAATAGACAGACAGGTCCCCCATTTGATGTATTAACTTGGTGAGAGTACCAGTACTCAAGAACAGAACATAAGTCCCTGGCAACTTGGTTTGTCTAAGCTTAGTCCACAATATGTATAAATACCGTGTCAAAAGCCTCGACAGTCGAGAAAGCACGCATACACGGTGTCGCCTATCCAGATATGTGACGTCATTACTCACTATCATCAATGGAGCCTTCTATTTATTGTTTTCAGTGTATTTAAAAATACAATATCGGCAATAAACAAAAGTGATCTATGAAACGATATAAAAATTAGGTGCGTTTTTATAAAAAATAAGGTTTGTTTTATTGCGGATGGTGGAAACTACCGTACAAGTGAGTGATTTGTAATATTTCAAGACTATGATGTAAATACAGAAAACTAACACAAATTATGTATTGTACAGTATGTTTCTTTAACATAAAATTACAGATCTTTAAAAATCTAAAGAACCCTTCTCGTAACCGTCTCTCCTTTTCAATATTTGCATTCGTTGCTAAGTCTACCATTATATCAAAACATTTCTCTTTGAAATAGTACAGCCCCCTCGTTAACCTAACTTAGGGGAGCAAAATGACCCCTCGCCGACGGGCGACCTTGACATGGTTACCTCCCCTCGGAGTAAGCAGGTATTGAATGTTATCGGGCCTTAAATCGGGGATAACTTTGTAACCGAAAAATATCGTTTTTCGGTTAGACAGATAAAGGTCATCGAAATCAAATTGTCTATAATCAATTTAGTTCTATTACGTTTATAAATGTCAAATGAAGCTAGCACTGGTCAGCGCTGTTATTCTGCCAGAGCCCAATGATACACTGTATATATAAAGGTAGATAAGTCATTCGTGCCTCAAAAACGAACCGCCGAAGAGAGTACAGTTTGTACTCTTTTGTTTAGGTAAATGTAAATGTGTTCGAAATCCGAAATATGTGTATGTGTGCTGTCACTGCATTCGGAACATTTTCTTCGATTGTTTTGTGAGCATATCACCAATCCATACTTTTTTGCATCATTGCCAGAGCCCAAATGACTATGGATACAGCAATGCTCAAGAATGAAAGCCTTAGTTTCGAAATTCCGGAGTTAGGTGTGTCCATATTCATCATCTGCCTTTAACTCGTGTAAGTAAGCGTTCACACTACTTGCGTTGATAGACCCAGAAATAGACCATCCCACACGACATAGCCGTGGGGAGATTGGGTCGTAACCCACCGCTCACGAAGGCAACTTACTGCCGCCTTAAAACTGTAGTAGTTGTATGTTATTTGTGTACAGAAATCAATGCCTATCATTGAATTAATCACGTACATACGAGTGACAAAAAATACAATTGTGATATCAGAGATTTGTTGGTTTAGTCTATTTTTAATAATAGCCTTACGAAGGTTTCTATTGAGTATTGTTCACTCGGTTAGTGGGTCACATATCGATTGCGTATTGTGGCCCCAGCATTTGGCATTTGGCCAGTTTCCGAACTGATTGTTGATATATATTTTAATGTAAAAGCTTGAACTATGTTACAAATTACGTTGATGTGTGTTAATCTTATATTTACTGATATTAGTCGATAAATGTAATTATTTCTGAAATAGGACTAAGAAGCCGGCATCCGGACATGTAAAATTTGTACGCCTACTAAGGGCAAGACATAGTGATACATGCTAAAACTATGACCAAACATCTGTTTATCTATTTGACCACCTATGTCTAACAAATAAATGATTTCATTTAATTTCATTTCCGCACTGGGCCCGCGTGGACGACTAAAGCCTATACCCGGTGCCCCTCTGGATCATAAATTCCCTCTCCTTTATGTGAAGTATGTGGTCAAATTGAATATGTATTTTTGTATTGATGGAGCGTTTCCGAACCGCACAGGTGAGGGAGTAAACACAGATTTCCCAATACAGGAGATGGGGCAAGCCGCGTTTTTAAGTGCGACAAATGTAAGCTCAACGAGCATACACTGGCTGCCAGTTTACGCTCTGTGAGACGAGTCAAGACGCACGAATATTAGAAGAAATTACCGTTTTTTCCCAAAATGCCATCCTGTGCAATTGTAACATGCCATCATCGCAATGAATCAGTAAATTTACCAAGAAATATAATAACTTTTCACATAAGAACCGAAAAGAAATTGCGACACTGGGACTGCCTATAAACTTGGCGGCTTGTCCAGTCTAATTGTATATTGGATGTCTGTGGAGTAAACAGTGTGGCTTCGAAATCGCAGAAGCTAGGACACTATAAAATGTTCTCTAGATACTTTATTTAGTTCCGCTTAAAAGTGTATGTAATTTCGTATATATTGTTTTATTACNAAAAAATGATTCTGTGCTTCGGAACGCACGTTCGTCCGTTGGACCCACAGATTTCCCAATACAGGAGATGGGGCAAGCCGCGTTTTTAAGTGCGACAAATGTAAGCTCAACGAGCATACACTGGCTGCCAGTTTACGCTCTGTGAGACGAGTCAAGACGCACGAATATTAGAAGAAATTACCGTTTTTTCCCAAAATTCCATCCTGTGCAATTGTAACATGCCATCATCGCAATGAATCAGTAAATTTACCAAGAAATATAATAACTTTTCACAGGTAAGAACCGAAAAGAAATTGCGACACTGGGACTGCCTATAAACTTGGCGGCTTGTCCAGTCTAATTGTATATTCGGATGTCTGTGGTTGCACCCATCGGACCCGGTTGCAATCTTAGGGTGGTAGTCGTACTCACCAATCCGCATTAAGCCCGCATCGTGGCTTATGGCCCAATCCCCCATAGCTTTGCAGTGCGGGAAGGTCTGTGACCTGCAGTGGACCTTTATAGGCTGATACTTTAAAGCTATAAGATGTTGAGTCTCATACGCGTGGCAACTCGCAGTGCTTGGAAATCCTCTGGGATAACCATGGTTCACCAAAATGCTTTAGTTACCGAAGGGATAAATAACCTTCCCACCCCTAATCGGATAAAGGAGACATGTTTTATTTTAAAACTCAAATTGATGATGAGTCAGGGTTATATTCTGTAATGTACGGTATGTACGGCCGAAACGATAAAGATGATAACGTTTATTGGGTATCATACCCCTAAATATCTACTGAAAAATCATCATTACGGAAGACCAGCGTCAGGACATCCTGTGGTTGTTCTGATTCCGCTGAGTTGGCTTCCTTTCGGTGCAATTGCATGAATTTAAAATTGTTGTTTTTAATTTTGTTTAACAATGAATGTTGTAATTGTTTTCTGAATAAATTTTACTTTTTATTTCTTTTGAACTTCGTAGCTATATATCATTGTAAGATTAAATAAGGGTCAAAATAATCAACATATATGCGTTCAATATTATTTATTTTACATAAACCTGGTTTTCACATAGATATTTTTATTTACAGGTTACAATCATATTGTCATAAAAACATTCAATAAAAATTGACTAGAGTTTTGGTATCTACAAAATGTATTTACAAATTTAAGCTCCAAATTAGAGTAGATATTAAATATCAGTCTAACTAGGATTATATGTACAAACACTATCTAGAAAATTCCAAGTATAGTTGGCTAACGTAAATGATTACCTTTCCCTCTTATATGAACCATTGAAATATTTTAAAACTTTTCAGCGATATCCAATTGTGAACTTAACTTGAGCATTAAATTATTGTTGCGAATTCAACTTTGGCACTATGTAAATTAGGTTCACAAATGTATGGCGTTTAAATTACATATTTACTAATAAGTATATAACTATCTAGACAATAATAATTGCTGACGGTAACTATATAACTCAAATATTCCTTATATACCTACAAATAAATGGCAGTCGATTCAGATTACGTAACTTTGATTATGATAATTAATTTTATTAGAATTTAACAGTCACACTATTTTATTTTTATAGAGGCCTATTTAACTTAATGAACAGTCCATATTAAAGATATTTAATTACCAGTTGATGAGAGCATTGTATTTACAATAGAAATTGAGCAGTCTGACACAGAGTATTGAAAAATGAATGGATATCCAAATTATTCAATGGGAAAAGGTAGTTTTTTATCTGGTAAAATTTTACCCAATTTTGAACTACATACCTACTGTCTTTGTGTCTTGAATTTCGATGACTATCAGTTTTTACAACCATAAATGTATTTAAAATTTGATGAAAACAAAACTTTATGCGTTGTGACAAGTAGTCACAATTTTATGTAACGTTAACATAACGCAATTTTCATAATTGTTGTAGTATAATTAACTTTTGATAGATCTTCATATATTTATTCCAACCTACAAAGACAGATAACAAACTTTTTGAAATAACCTTAAATAACATAATAAATGTACACAACCTGGTCAAAATAACGATAGTAATTAACAATAAGTGAAATAATGAATAGGTAAAATATGATTCTGAGGGTGGAGTATTTTTAGCCACATACGTACATGATATCTTTATCTCATATAAAAGTTATTCGATTACAGTCAAAACTTATTTTATATATGCGTTACTTAGAACGAAATTTTTATAAGTTGTAATCATTTTTACCAAAAATTATATTATAGAATATCACAATAAATATTTTATACAATATCACCAATACCTATAATTGAAATGAGTAACGTCTGAATTTTGTTTTGGAAACTTCGTTATTAGAGGTCGAAATGTTTACTCTCTGGCAGTAGGAGAAAAGTGTAAGAAAGGTTTGTAGACCTAAATTTAGGTTACTCGTGTGAATGTAAACAACCATTTTTGCATATGAAATTTTGGGTTGATAGGTTAATTCAATGTATCTGATATAAACGAATTATTCATAACTCAATGATCCGATATTCGGTCCGCGGTATCCGCTGGGATAGAAACGCATATTACCATAATAAGTACATACGTAGTTTATAATAAAGTTAAGGTTACGTTTTGTGTCATATAAGACAAATATAGCTGTTTGTAAAGTCGTGAATAAAAGCATTATAAGTAATATAAAAAACCCATTGCGTGTAGATATTTCCTTTTTCGCACAGTCTTAACCATTTCACTGCCGTTGACAATAGATTTTCTATTGGGTCTGTAATCCTGGCGGTTAAAGTGTTAAATGCTAATATTAGATAGATATTACGCATTTTGCGATTTTAATTACACTGCAAAATACTGTTATGATCCAAATTTTTGGTATATCAAAAGTGAAGCTGTGAAGACCATCTGCGGGTATCAGCAAAAAACTCGGAATGCAGATGTGTAAATTCAATTGGAAAGCAGAAAACGTAGGGTAATGATACCTATGTATGATGTTATCTTGATGTAAAAAAGTATCGTTAGTTTCGAAATTATTACAATAGGAAGGAACAGTGTCAATTAACTCGAACGTTGGAAGACCTCCGATCGTACATGATATGGTTTGTAAATATTTATTAAATCTTACTTCATTGCTTTCTATATTGACATAACCGCATATTTCAACATTTCAAACAAGAAAGTTCCATTAAATATCTGACAGTTTGCATCTGGTTAAAATTCCGCATGCATAATTTAGTGTGACAGAGCCGTTACGTTAGTTCCATAAGGGTTAGTACTTTTCCACTTTTTATATAATACCATTGGATAAAAATGTTTGATATTTAGACAGTCCCGAGGGACAATTTGATTACATGCACCATGAATTATTGAAATGGAAGAAAGAATCAATAATTGCGACTGATTGGCTTTTATAGTAGTCTATTTATGTAATCTGCTCAAGATGAGATAGTCTTAAACAATAACGTCATCATCCCCATTAAAGTCTTAAAAGGGGTACTTTGTTACCAACCTTTCACGAATCATAATATTGTTCTTAATAAGTAAGCCAGGTAATTGCTCCTACTTTATAAATGCTCAGAGCAAACATATTTGAATGTCGGTCGATTGTGTTAGTTTCGTGTTTGGGTGTTATTAAACCTTTTTAGTACCTATACTTAAGCATGGATGCGATAATAGAAAAGATGCTGACACGTCATGAACAATAACGAGTCTACCGGTTAAGGTAATTTAAAACAACAAATTAAAATTAAATAGATTGTCGGCTTACGAGTAAAAATATGTAATTCAATTTGTGATTTATGTCAATGTATAATTTATAACTTGTAAGCGTCGGTGGCTCAATGGTTCGGACTGTTGCCCTCCTACCGGGAGGACTGAGATTCAAATCCCGCCACGTACTAATGTGTTTTTGGAATTTTCGAAATTATATGTACGTTATCCGACGCTCTTACGGTGAAGGAAAACATCATGAGGAACCTTCACGCACGTCTGCGAAGAAATTCAAATGTTGTGCGTGAAGTCGTCCAACCTGCATTGGGCCCGCGTGGACGACTAAGGCCTAATACCCCAATACGGGTAGGTTTCGTGCCCCTCGGTGGGACGTTTAATGAGCTGATGATGATGATAATTATAACTTCCAGATGAATAAAAACTCAATCATCTGACATAAAAAATGGTGATCATAAACAATGAAACATTACAAATGGAATTAAAAACGATAGAACGGACTCTGGACAATAAAACGTCATCACATTCCCATCAGGATCTCTCAAAAGCAATAAAACCTTAGTGTTGTACTCAAAGTTTTATGAACATCCTAATCGAAGTTATTTGTTCCACGTAAACTTTGGCACTTGAGATAGTTTATACGAACGCTCGTATTATGTTTTGCCTACTGGAGTTATATTAATAAATCATCTACAGACTCATGGTCAGTACTCTTTTAGTTTAAGATTATTTTGTAAATTAATTATTATAATATTATGTTAGTGCTCCGCGCATGGGGCAAAGAATTGGTTATTGTAGTTTTATATTGATGGAACTGCCGACTGGAGGTTTTATTGATGATACAATTATATATCTATTGTATGTAGTAACTTGAAGATCTTTTTACTTATTTTGTGATAGTTTACCGAAATCTTAGCTTTCTGTTACGATCGGTAGTCAAGCAAAAAATTGTAAATCGGGTATAAAGTAAGTGATTCAAAATTGTTATCTTAAGTGTTTGTAAAGTTTAACCTTCGTGATTCGGACAGCACGTTTTACTTCTGTGCTTCGGAAAGCGGTTGACCGCGCCGTCAATCTGCATAAAACCTGCAATATCATTTGGATAATGGTGTATCTCTAACTCACATTCATACTAATAATCAATCCGGTAAATAAACTTGTCATGTTCCCTTTGTAATGAAAATAATATAAACAGTAATATATCGCACTCAGAATTAATACTAAAATGTTAATTTATACATAGTTGCATGTATGTTGTTGTTTGAATTTTATAAATAAAAATAGTCACTATGATATATTGTTAATTCCATTTTTAATAAAATTCTTTAGTGGAATGTGGAAAATATGGTATGGAACCTCTATTGGCCAATTCTCAAAAAATCTAAATATTCACTATTTCAGTTCATAGAATATTTTCAGTTTATATTAATCTTTTTATCAATAAATTACGATATTACACAACCAAATCAGTTGCCAACAGTTAAATAATATGAATTACTTACTCTAAGTAGGTACATACACATTATGAAGTGCAATAAATGATTTAAGTTTGAGTCGAGGTATTAGTTAGCTTGAATGTATGTCACCGTTTTCGAGTTTTGATAAATTAAAACATCTTGTCTAAGGTTACAAACAGTATTCCCAGTTATTTCCGTTTATCTTAATCAATTCATTTCCCCATAGATATCCACTCTTTCCCTCTCTCTCTCTCATTTAATTCCATCATTTCAAACAGTCATTTTACAACAGGTCGTTCTTAAATTCATTTCCGCGTTGTATTTCTACAATTCCCACTGAACTTCGATGGGTGTGTCATAGTGACGTCACAGGCGGGCCGCACTCGATGGGTGTGCGCCGCTAGCTGTGGTCGTGGTGCGTGCGCGGGACATGGACCCTGGACCCGATTCCGCGCTGGAGTCTCCAGCGTAGACTTCGGAGAAACCACCCGCTACCCACCACCGCCACCGCTCCCACCGCCCCCTGTCTGTATTTTTATGTTACAAAGTGTACAAGACGGTCAGGGCTCAAATGGTAAATGATATACCTTACCTGACCAACAACTAATACAGTATTTCTCATTTATTTATTTTTATAAGACGCATAAAGGTTACAGTCAACAAAAACATTATGTAACTAAATCTAAGGGCTAAACTTTAACCTAGGAACATTGCGTCCTAACTTGACAGAGATTAGTTGAGTTACTAAAAATTAACTTCAAATTAACAATAAACTATGTCCAATTAGTCCTTTACATTAGGCCATTAATGCCGACTGCGTCGGCACCCGGGACAACAGATGTTAGGTCTCTTGTACCGTAATTTTATGTAAATGATATCAAACAAATATAGTTTCATAAGTACATTCTAGATTAGGTTATTCTCTAATTAAACCAAATTTTATGTTTTTCATTTATTTATTATATTATCAATAAAAACTTGTAACTATATTTTTTATCTAATCCCGTAAAAAAACCCAGGTTTGTAGTGACGGGATTTTGAAATTGACTCAAATAAAAATTAAACTAAAAATAACATTGCTTTATATTAAAACTAATTTAACTATTAAATTGAAAGAAAAAAATATTTAATCAATATTCTCTAACTGGATGCTAGGAATCGAGTAAGCTTTATGAAATACTAAGTAAGAGTAATGCTTCATCGTTATGAAGTTTGTTAGTCTAGCAGTGTTAGTCATGGGCTTTTAACCCTGGTTACCAGTAAACCGAATCAGAGCTTAATTCAATTAACCATTTGACCGTAATGACGCCTTAAGGGCCAGCACAATAGATTTTCTATTGTGTCTGGATTACCAGCGCTCATGGTTAATGTTGTACCTATGTGTAACAGATGTAAGTGAAATTCCATACCGTGATGCGACAAGGGCACGCAGTAGACGTTGCAGCGCAGTGGGCGGACGCACCTTCTCGTACGACTGAGTTGCTGCAACTCGCAGTCTGAGTGGTGTTTTCAATGTACATAATATTATTCTCGTAGACCAATAGAAAGGTTTGGTTCTATGTTTATACACGGTAAAGCTTTTAAGATAACAGATAGAAGTTTTGAATCCACTGAAAGTACAATTTCTCTAGAAATATCCAGATAAAATAAACAGATGGGTTTAAATTTCTTAAGTGCACAATCATCAAACCTGCTACATTTAATAAGTAGTAAGACTTCTTACACATACATCGAAATCATTTGAATAATGATAATCAAGATCTTAATAATTTTCCACTATAATATTATACGACTTTCGTACATTCCATGGTTTAAGCTAAAAGCTAATTTAAGTTAAATATATATATACAAATATATATATAAATATATACATAGTGTTTTTTTTCGAACTGACTACCGCTGTTGGCCGCAGACGGCCTTTACAGCTTCACCGGGCAATTGGCGAGCGCAGATGGCTCACAGCCTTAAATTTACACAACGAGCCAAAGGGCGTCCCCGAACGGGACTCGAACCGCGGCTTAGGGCGTTGCGGTCTTGGTAGCCTAACATATGTTCGGGGCGAATACATAGTTGCTTACCCTCAGCTCGTTCTCTATGCCTCTGCGGATGTTTCCTGCAAGGACGATGCGGAGGGGCATCATTGTCGCGGTGTCCGAAGGTGCGGAACTGTAGAGTATGGTCTAATGTCGCAGCCGCTGCTTCGCCCCCAACGGCGAACGTCGCGTACGGACTTATCTCGTATACATCTGTTGTTACCATTTGAAGAATTTTATTGTTATTACACAAAAGGCTTATATGTAAGCTTTGCGGGACGGCAAGAAAGTAGATAGTCGGTGAATGCTGAAAACTAGGGACAGGATCGCGTGTACTTGAAGAGAGGTGTGATCAATATTATAGTCATACTCATCGCGTTCGACGACGGCGACCTCCGGTTATGATCTCTGATATATGAGTGACAGTACATCTTTAACATAAGATGTGTTAGTCTGTGAAGATGATAATTTAAAAAAATCATCAGCTGCTTATAAGCGACTGCACCGAGGGCTACGAGTCTACTCGTACAGGGTGATTAGTCCTTTAGCAGCAAAATGTTTTTCTCAAAATTGTAGGTCCTGTCAACATGTATGAAAAAAATAAAAGTGTCAAATCGGGCTATACTCGGCTCGACTATACAGAGTATGCTGATCAGTAGAGAGAAACGAGTAATTGAACTCCACGCTTACCACTAAACACAGAGGCAAATGTATTCAATTAATAATTTCATACCCGAAGCAGGTGACAGTTTGTCGTGCTTGTAGTCGTGTTGGCAGTTCCTCATGTTCTGCTGCTCTGGGCACACTGACTTGTCAGTGCTGGCCACTGAGTGGCTGCACCGACGGGTTTCCTCGTCCACTTGAGCGGCGCATGGCCAAAGTGTGCTAGGTACGTAATAAAATATATGTTAAATGTAAAGCTGGATTTTGAGGAATATGTTGACTGAAATTTATTTCACATGAAACAGTTAATCTTAGTTGAAACTGTTTTTTTATTCACATAATTAAAGGTACTTCGGATTAATATATTAGTTAAAATAACTATAGAGATAATAAAAAATAAAAAAATATGTAATATGTTTTTCCAATTTTACTGTAAAGTATAATAACAATAACCAATTATGTAACGATTTTCATTATCATCCTGGGCCAGATTCTTATAATATTTCTATTATTTCCGCTTCTTCGAAAAAGTTTATTGTATTTAGTTTTCGCATTTGTCACTCGTTGTTACTGTAAATCCTGTTAGTATGCGATTAAATCCGTAAAGTAAAAAAAAAAAATGTTCCTTAATTTATCTACCGAATAAATTGAAGCATCTCACCTTCTCTTAGCCACGGTACCAGAAGCAGCGCGGTGACAGCAAGTGCTGCAAGAGCGCAAATGCCAGAGACACCGCGCCAAGAACCCTTCANAATTAAATTAAACTGATCACATATATTTGGAATATGACGAGTAGAAAAAGCAATGTAGTTGGATTTTTCTACGTTTAAAGTTAAAAAATGTTCATCCAGTAATTGACATAATGCATCAAGACCAGATTGAGCAAAATTGTAGACATCTTTCCACGATCCAGCGGAAAGCATGACCCTACTTGCATTCAGTATTATTCCTCAATGTCTATCTTTGCTTCTGTCGCTGGTTCAAAACATTATCTTTGTTATAACGAAACCAATAATTATGTGCAATTACAATAAATCTACTTCAATAACAGAAACTGTGTGTTTCTTTATCGCATCTTAATATACTTGTGTTTATCTTAGCGATATTTCTATCAAAGTCGTTGTACTTTTGTTTATGCAATTATATAGGGAGGTTAAATCAAACGTTCGCTTGTTTTTTTCAGAACGCTCTCCTGATAGTACGTGATACGACTAACCATGACAGAAAGACATTGAAAGAGACCAACAACTGGTAGACAGTTATTATTCTCCATCAATGCCGCACTGCGCCCGTCACCCGAAACAACATGTGTTAGGTCTCTTATACCCGGTAATTTTAACTTCTTTAGATAATTAAATAGCGTCGGTGGCCTTCCCGTTTTATTATATTAAGGCTGCTACACATAGGTGATTGCTTCAAGAACATAAATACAGTATTCACGCAGATGGCCTTTAGGTATGCTAATTTTAGTTCTCTTATCTTTCATCGTCCACATTTTCAAGATCAAAACTGTTCGTTCAACGTCAGTCTTCAATCAACGTCTCGCAAATTATCAGCGACCGAAATTTCCTTAATGAGATATAGTAGAAATAATTAGCTCCTAATTGATCACCATGTTTAAAACATGACAATGTTATATATTTTTTTATTTTACAAAGTGTACAGGACGGTCAGGACGCTCAAATGATCGTAAGTGATACGCCTGACCATGACAGAGTGGCATTGAAGGAGACAAACAACTGATAGACAGTTATTATGCTCCATCAATGCCGCACTGCGCCCGACACACGAGACACCAGTTGTTAGGTCTCTTATACCCGGTAATTATAATACGCATATACTAACTTAGGAAGTAGCATTTATTATGTTACAACCATGGAGTTAAATATTATATCAATGGTTACAAGTAACTACCTACAGTTGTGACGAATGTCATGCCAGAAACTACATTTCTACTAACTGAGACTGGAACGTTATTCATAAGACTCAATAGAAAGCTTTTTATGTCATGTATAATTAATATTTAATTATACTCTTAAAGGTACTATTGTTTTGCGCCATAAAGTAGTCCGTGATCTGGGTGTGGTTCATGACTCCAAATTATTGTTTGATTCACATATAGACAGCATTGTTGCTAAAGCATCTCGATCATTGGGTTTCGTTATGCGCTGTTCAAAAGATTTTTTCCAAATTAAAACAATTAAAATATTATATTGTTCATTCGTGCGTAGTATTTTAGAATATGCAAGTCAGGTATGGAATCCTTGATATTTAATTTATATATCACGAATTGAAAGAATCCAAAAAAAAATTTATCCGGTTCTTGTGTTATCGTACGAATACTAGGTATGATGCCTCAAATTACCACGAGCTGTGTAGAAAACATCACCTTCTTCACCACTCCAAAGGGAGAACCCGTTGGAGTTGCGGCGAAACATAAATGATATTACCTATTTATAAACTTTCCTCTGGATCAATGATTGTCCGATTTATTGAGCCGTGTTATTGAGTGTGCCAATTAGATGTTTAAGAAAACACAACATTCTTTTCCTTCCACTAGTCCGTACTAACTATAGGCAAAATGAATATCTGTGGCGCGTTGGTGATAAATTCAATCAATAAATTGATATTTTTGACTTTGATCTCTTCAATACTAGTGTGGCTTCAGCGAGGAGTGCTTTGAGCAGGAATTTTTTTGAAAGTACCTTTAGATAAGTAATTTAAGTAATTTCTTGTGTTGATTTTGTGTTGGCTCATTTGTTGTATTTTAATTGTTTAGTCTTATTAAGCATTCGGGTGTTCTTTCTCTATACAATCTTTATTTGTGAGAACCTATAATTGGCTACCTGTTGTTATTGTGCATATTTTTGTGTTTCTTGCTGTTGGTCCTCCTATGAAATAAATAAATTAATAATGTACGAATTCACATTTTCTTTCTGAATTAATAGACATGGTTTTATCGATGAATAAGGAAACCACCCCTATTTCCAGGTGACGTCACATCATACAGGGGCACCTGGTCCGGAGTGAGCATGCGCGGGAATATCCGCCATTTTGTAAAGGTTCGGTAACTTTCGGATCACTTCGGGTGCGATCGTAGAGTGAAGTCATGCGAATGGCGGAAATCGCGAAAGCCTTTGCTAAATGACTTGCAAATTTTGATATTTTAGCGAGGCTATAATTGATGATGAATTATTATGTTCAAATATCTTTCCTGGTACAGAACATCAAAGTATGTATAATTTTACAGGTCAAGAAATTATTTTTTAAAGTAACCTTAGTTTAAGTAAGTTTTAACTTAAATTAAGATTAAATGAAGGCAAGTATCTCAGCAGTATTGAATTAAAACGGTTACGTGTTCAGTACACACATTTGAACTTACTAAAAACGGATAAACATACTTATAAATAAATATTTTAATATTTAAAGTATCGCCGAAAAAGTTTTGATTAATGTCAAATAATAGGCAGGATTCGGCATAGAATAAATCAATATAAGTACTACGCTAATCTAGTTATGACATCCAATCTCTGTCATGGTCAGGCGTATCACTTACCATCAGGTAAGCGTCCTGACCATCCTGTATACTATGTAACATTAAAAAAAAAATAATGGGCACAAGGATAATGATGTATTTGTCTAAAATAGGACAATTCGATAAACCTAGACTAGGTTAGATAATAAATAAAACCTAATCATGAAATTTATCACAGATTATACTTACTTACTTTTACTTCAAAACTACATATCAAGATTATCAACTTATCATCTATAACAATCCTTCATTTTGAAATGCAATGTTTTGAAGGTACATCGGTCGCTATAACCGTGACGTCATAGGCCGTTATGCTATAAAATGTATCCATTGAAATATGTCGTTTTGCGCAAGATCGCTAGTGAAGCTGGATTGAGAAAGTGCGGACCGGGATACCTGACGCAAAATGGGCAGACCTTGCACTGCGATAGGTTGAAGGTTACACGCTGAACAATTATTGTTCTTTGTCTAAAGTAGGTTTTTTGATTCGTCCAGTCAATTATAATAACTTACCATTTATAGTTCTGAGTCGAATATATATAGTATATAATATTACGAATGTGCCTTGCTGAACCTTATACCACAATGTTAAGGTATAAATCTCATAAAATTGGCAGATGTGTTTCGTTTTCTCGCAAAAAGTTTGTATCGCAAATAAATAAAATGTTGTGCCGTTCTTGTTGCGGTAAAAACTTTGAAACTCATGACTTATTTCATCGGTATTTGTTTTCAGATATCCAATAAAGCTTATCGCGTTTCCTTCTGCCCGTTCCGGAGTTGAAGCAAAACCTTCAAAGTTTTCAAAATTCCAAGGTTCAAGACCACCGAGGCGAGGTTGTATCGAGGCTGAGAGCCATCTGTATGCTGAGAGCCATCTGATGGCTGAGAGCCATCTGCGGGCTGAGACCATCTGCGCTGCCACTTGCCCGGTGAATTAAAGGCCATCTGCGGCCAACAGCAGTAGTCAGTCGAATAAAAAAAAAAAAAAAAAAGAGTTGTATCGAGTAAGCTTGCTATGCTGTATTTGAAGTGCTTCCAAGTTTCAAAAACAGGAGATAGTGCGTAGTAATAGTTTATTGGTGATATTACCCACATTAAAAGATTTGGGACGAGACATCCTGCCATTATACACAGGTCCAAGGTGACAGATGTCTAATGAATCTAGTCCTCCATTTCTTTGAGAACTGGTAGTAGATTTTAAGGATTTCCCTTAAAAGGGAATACGTCGACTTTATGTACAACTAGCTTTTGCCCGCGGCTTCGCTCGCATTAAATTCGGGATAACACGGTACTTACATTTATCACTATACGTAGGATTTCCCTCCCTCCAACTTTAAAGTTTCGGGGTCATTTCAGATTTTTTTAGCAAAATATGTTATAGTGACTAACCTTAAAGATAGACATATGCTGTCGCGGTTTTTTGTAGACCTTTAAAAGGAGAACAATACTCTCATACATGACTTTTGTGAAACTTTAACCGTTTACTCAGCGTACGCAGCGGAAGCTCCAAGTATGAAAAAATACCCCCGATTTTGAAACATTGTTCATTGCTGCTCCGCTTCAACACTTAACACTGAAAGATTTTTTCAAATCGAACCAGTAGTTCCTGAGATTAGCGCGTTCAAACAAACAAACAAACTCTTCAGCTTCATATATTAGTATAGATAATAATATATAATATAGTGACACATCACAACTCATATTTTGTCTCACAAAGCCTCTACGTGTTGGACCAAGTCGTCACGCAAGCTTTAAAGGACCGGTCTATGAACCGTAAACTCCTAACGAGACTACAAATAATAATAATAATATTATTTATTTCCAAAAAACAAAACAAGTCCCAAATTACATTTCAGGCTTATTCACATGAATTAGTTTTATAAATCAAATAAAAAATGTAATCATTAATTACAAAAATTTTATAATATAATAAAATGGAACTTTAAGGACCGATTCTTTAGCAGGCCTCTGCACTAGTTACGCTGAAACGCAGGAACCTAAACGATTACATAATTGTATAACAATTACAAACTACGAGTATGTATTAATATAAATGCAATTGAAAATTTATACATATATGCAAAACCCTAAAATTTATAGGGAGTAAGTGCCCTATAAATAAAATATCTGGGTGAGGTCGCCATCATGTGGAAAGGTGCCAAGAAGTTGGTCACGTTATCACGCTGAATAAGTAGGTATTATAATAATAATGGACAAATAGATCTTTCTTTCTTAATGTAAATTAATTGTCTATCAGTTGTTTGGTCGCCTTCAGTAAGACTTTCATGGTAGACGAATAACGAAATAAAATTTTAATACGTACGTGAAGCATTAACTAATATTAAAATATGTAGGTCACTACATACTAATTGATTATAATGTAAAACTTGTATGACATACTTAAAAGCAACAAAAATGAAAATTTTAAACTTACGACAATCTGAAAATCAATCTCATTACTTGAATAGAATATCTACGACGTAGCGCCGTAGCTTAACGTAGCAATCAGTGGTTAGTTGGACGTGAATTCATAATTTATAAAGTTGTTTATTATTGTAATGCCAAAAACATAACTGCTTTGGCTGGAGAAATAGGTGGGAAGATTCGACCTAAAAATTCTTTAAACCGCTCTGGGTAAAGATGCTACATTTTTATTATATTTATTTAGCTGAGTGGTTTTGCGTTATTTTATGAGATATAACTTGAAGCAAAAATACCGTAAAGATGAATGCTTAGAGATATTTTCTAAAGTTTACCTTAACGCTAATCAGATCATATTGCATGCGGTAAACGATATTTGTTTCATGAAAGATACATCCCAAAAAACATTCTGTAAAAATCTAGCCAAGTCTCGATGGAGCTGCTTGATTATCTCTAAAAAGTAATGAAAAAGACAAAGACGTGCCAAGTCTAAGGTTCCTTACTGCAATTAATTAATTATTATGGTTGATGTTGTGTGACTTGGCCGTTGAAGAGTACACAAGGATACAAAACTAGGTGCTTCATGACACCATTGCACCAATCTGTCGCCAGAACCGCTACCCATTGACGGTACAAATTTGCCACTTGGAAAACGGTGATTCAATAGCCCATCGATTGTAGGCTTGATAAAGCCACTAACGTATAAAGAATGTTCAACGGCCAAGTCACACAACATTAACCATAATAATTAATTATTGCAGTAAGGAACCTTAGACTTGGCACGTCTTTGTCTTGATTTCATTACTTTTTAGAGATAATCAAGCAGCTCCATCGAGACTTGGCTAGATTTTTTACAGAATGTTTTTGGTGGGATTTTACTTCTTTTTGTAGAAACTTGAAAGGAATATTAGACGACCCATTGGGTGTAATGGTTGAAACGTCGGCTACTACACCAAGTTCCGGGTTCGATCCCCGGGCAGTACCTACAAATATTTGTGTGCACCAACATGTCTGTTTGTATTGGTCTAGCGCGCTCGACTTGGCGGGGGCACTACCGTGCCCCCGATTTTTGACATCGGATGAAGCGGCCCACCATGTTAAATATATATTGTTTAAAGGCGGTATGTCAATCTCTTATAGTTTGGCTGGGCTCTTTTGTTATCTAAGCAGGGTCACCAGGTACTCCAGATCTTCGATTATCCAAGTTATTATAGTTTTCCCTTTATGTAACCATTAAACCCTGACTCTGTACCAAATTTCAGCTCTGTGAGTTAATGGGAAGTACGAGTTCTATTTTGATGATTTTGTTATCTAAGCAGGGTCACCAGGTACTCCAGATCTTCGATTTTCGAAGTTTTCATAGTTTTCCCTTTATGTAGCCATTAAACCCTAACTCTGTACCGAATTTCAGCTTTCTGAGTTAATGGGAAGTACTAGTTCTATTTTGATGATCATGAGTGAGTGAGTGAGTGAGTGTCTGTCGAAAATGCGAAACTTTGCTTTCGCTTAACGTCGGAACTAAATGACCTACAGACTTGAAATTTTGGATTTAAAGTAAGTTATTATATCTTACTAGATGACGAAAATTTCAGCGCTCTGGTATTATCCAAAGGTTCTCAAATCGGGGCCTGAAAATGCGGCGAAATGGATCCTGTAAAGGATGGTACGGCAGTGTTGCTTCGCGCTCGACTTGGCGGGGGCACTGCCGTGCCCAGATAGTAATTAAACTTATTAAATATCATATAAATCAAAACATAAATGCATGATCTAAAAAAAATTAACAACCTATTCTTATTGAAAACAATTAAATGTAAATAACTACCTAATCAGTATGCATGCAATCGCTTACGAAGAACTTTTTAATAGCCACCTACTACGACTGTGTATGTAGCTAATTTTATTTTGCAGTCATTTAAGTAATTCATTAAATTTGACCTTAGATCGCTACTTAGACTAAAAATCTCAGAAAAACAATAACAATGGTACGAAGAGATGAAAATAACGTGTTTCATTCACAAACAAATGCATAATATTAATTAACCTGACTTTGTACAAAAATTTTGTGTTGTTAAAAAAAATGTTTTTCAACAATGCTGCCAATTTGTTGTACGTAGTAATGAATTGCTATGTTGGCTCCTACTTATCAAATATATTTATCTATCTCCCCTTTCCTTACTATTAGTCATAAATCTATTGTCCTGCTGGAGTCATGAACGAAGTCATATAACAACAAGTCATTGTAATTTCAATTGTGACGCAACCAGAGCTGGATGACCCAATTACTAGAACGAAATTAAACTTCGAGTCACCTTAAGGGTGTGCTAGAATTTTACGCGGCTAACTGTTTAACCTTGGATTAAGTGCGCATATAATATATATTAACGCTTTCCAATATCAGTTGTGTGATAAAATAGGTAATTTATTTCTTGTTTTAGAACCTTTTTTGAGTATCAACTAATACATAACAATGAAACTCTGCAATGAAAAGACCTTATCAACCTTTGAAAACTCAATTCTACTCATCGAATACTTTATTTTCCCGTTAATTTAAGAATTATGATAACAATGTCAGGAATTACAACCGGAAGTGAGGTCATAATTTTGCATTTTGTTCTATGGTTTCTCAGACTATATTAAAAAATGATGTATCTGATCCAGACTTCATGTGGTCTTCACCGGCTCTCCGGCTATACGGTCGAATTGAGTAACCTCCTTTTTGAAGTCGGTTAAAAAAATATAGCCTGGTGATGGTGATAAATAACCGTCATTATCATTCCATCCTTATAATTATGCCCACTGCTGACTGGAGGATCCCCTTATGAATACCACGCGATCAAAAATAGCAGTCGACACTAATATTGGTTAGTGTTCGGTCTACGCTTCTTTTCTTTACTGAAGAACCTCCAGAAATATAATGTAGATATTGGTAGTACTAAAGATATTATAATTTAATAATTTGCAATACTGCTCTTTCTATTCCCACCCTAGAACTTGTCTACACACCCGTGCGAATTAAGGCTGCCTGCCCACAACTTTAGCTGCGCCCACGGGCACACTAGCCGGCCTGGCGCCGTGCCAGCGTGGTATTGACGTCAGGTCAGGCTGCCATCCGCCTAGTTATTACTTACTTCAAAATAACAGCACTTTCTCTGTCCGTCTTCAACCTGTTGCAGTCCATTCTGGACATAGGTCTCCCCATAATAATAGCTCAGTGCTATGGTTAGGTTAACGTTGTAGTTGAGTTGCAGTTGCGTTACCAAACTTTTCATCTTTATCGGCTATTGACTGTGTGAATGGCTACTACACGAGCCCAATTAATATCAAGATCGATGTTTTTTCTTGTTCACTGACTGAGTTCACAAGCGCTTCATTGTTCGTGTCATGCTATAAAAATTGAGTTGTTACATGTTGCAAAATTATTTTATTATTTTAATTTTAAGAAAATTGTGTCGTTTAGATTTTATACATTAACGCATTGGGCTTACTGTAATGTTAATGTGTAATTGGAATAAATAAATAAATATGCGGATTGGTCCTAAGATTTTAGCCGGGATCGACGACTTAACGTGACCGAGGCACGGTCACGTTAATCATCTTTCTTTACAGACAATCAGGTAATTCAGATTGCAATGTTGAAGAAACTGATAATTTATATATCGTATAAGTACTTATATAAGGTGGCGGGTAGCAGATGGATGTCAACTGCAAGGGATCGGTCCGCGTGGAAATCATTAGGGGAGGCCTTCGTTCAGCAGTGGACATAATTGGGCTGTAATGATGATGATGATGATGATGATGATATGATGTAGTTATCTCTCCGTAGTATTTAAGTCACGACCCGCCCTAGTTCAGTTTAGCCAAAACCACCCAACAACCAAAGTTGTTCTACTGTTCTAAAATATATGAATTTCTAATAAACCTGTTCAGTGCAGATAAAGATTTTGTATCGTAGGTAAAAATTTTCAATCAATGCAATCAAAATTACTGCCGAACTTTTTTCAGACGGTGGTAGCCCTATTTTGCAGGCAAGCGCTCGATAGTAGACACAGTTTAATTTATTGTAGTGCCTGTAATTCCCAAATGAAAAACCTAAATATTTTTAAGCGCACGAACGGCTTGTTCATTATATTATAAAATAATGTCTATTACGAATAATTATTATAATAATAATCGATAAGTAGAGCGTCGGTGGTGTGAACTGTTGCCCTCCTTTATTGCTAGACTAGATGAGTAAATATATCTGCATTTGCCAACGCCTAACCCCGTCTCTGGGCTATCAGGACTATCCGCAACCTTCCTCAGGTCATCGGCTCATCTTTATTGCTGCGCTTTTCGGCACTTGTTTTATCCTGTATTAACACTTTTTTATTGGTCTATAATGACCAACTGCTGCGCACAGGCCTTCCTTCACAGCATTTTCAACCAACGAGCGATCATTGTTTAAAACATGGATAATATATTCGTAAAATTCCACCCTAGCCACATTTCATTTACCTCAGTACTTAAATTAGCTGACCTTAAACTTGACATACACCCCATAGCGAGGCGTGGCTACCTCGTGCTGGTACCACGCCACGGAGGAAATTCATAGTCTTCATGCCAAAGTTTTGAAATTATTAGATATATAAGTTACGATTCCCATTAAATTTGTATATAACTATTATTTTTATTACATCAGTGAAGCTATTAGTTATCCTTGAAGTTTTAGGTATTGTAATATGTATTACAGGGGGGGGGGGGTTGCATCATTACCTACTAATAAAACAGGAAAGAAAAAAAGGAAACAGACAACTTGAATATCTTTTATTTAAAATTGCCGAAAAAAATACAATAGCATTTCCAATGTCTATATTTACACAAATAAAAAGGTTTCCTATCAACAATCTAATGTAAGGTTTAAAAATTTAGCGATTTTAAGTCTTGTGACTTCGCGAATTGACTGTGTTGGTTCAACAGAGGCTTAGTAATGTAATTTAATAAGATATTATTTTGAAACAGAAAATCTTCCAATAAAAAGCCTGTTTTTGTTTGGCATATGAATGGATATAAAAATACAAGCATAAGAAGAAGTTCCTAACGGTATGAATATCTGTAACAATGATATTTATAAAAAATATGTTCATCTAATCCACAACTATAATTAATTATCAGTTTCATAAATTAATACCCAATAGGTCTTTGCGTATACAATTAATTTTACAAAGTTCAAAACGCTGATGGCATATCCTAGGTATCTACTTATTTGTAGGTACGTAATTAATCTATTATTATATATATATAATAATAATTAATATATATATATATATATATAAATTACATTTATCAATATATATATATTGATAAATGAAGATAACAACTACTTATGTGTATACTTTTGGGATAACTGATGAGTAATAATATATGGGTGACAGTAGTCACCTATTATCAGTTTAAACACTTAGTCGGAGAGCCGGCCGTATAAAAGCCCTATAGATCAGATACATGAACAATGTTTTGAATGTAGTCTGAGAAACCGTAGAATTAAAGGGAGGAACATAGGTCGTGAGTCGACCACAATCAAAGGTATTTTTGCGTCCTTCGATTGTGGTCGAGTCACGTTCGTAAATAAATTGAGCTTGTGGAACCTTTGAAAACTTAATTCTACGCATCGAATACTTTATTTTCCCGTTATTTTTTGTTAGTTACTTATGACAATGTCTGGAATTACAGCCGGAAGTGAGGTCATAATTTTGCATGCGGGCAAAGACAGGCATTTTCAGAGGCACTGATCCACAGGACTTTTATGCGGCCGGCTCTCCAACTTGGTATTTTATTTTAAATAGGTTCTACGTATATAGATTCCACAAGTTATTTATACGCAAACTTGTTGCTTATGTTTCAAAATGTTCTGAGAAAAAAATGTTCTGCTTGCTTTGATAATATACATGCTTGTAAGTACTAAAAACAAATATTCATTTTTATTTTTAGGAAAGTACATTCATTCGTAGATTTTAATTGAAATTTATGGGCAAAATAATTTATTTTTGATAAATAGCATATGGAACATACACGAAAGATTCAAGTTTATACCACTGAGTTAATTTATACCTATACAACTATATTTCACAGACAAATGTAAACGAACTACTGGCGACATAATACTACGCTCCTACAAAGATTTGAAATAGCAAAATAAATGTTTATAAGTAATTGACTGATAGCTTTAACAGATTATTCTAGATCATATCTACATATACTTACATTATCACCATATTATAATAGGGATGTTAACTGACAGCATTTGAGCTACATTTATTAAGTCACGTATCGCACCCCAGGCCTGGATGACTAGTGAGAATAGTTTGAATATAAAAATCTAGTTTTTGTATGATTTCCACTTTTTAGGGTTCAAGTCTGTCTGTCCGTCCGTCCGTCCGAATATTACAACCCCTTTTTTCTCCGAAACTATAAGCACTACACTGTTCAAACTTTGTACATATATCTATTATGTGAACCGCTATTAGGTTTTCTTAAGAAACTTGAAAAAAAAATTTTGGTGTTCCCATACATTGAACTGAAACTCAAATTTTTTTTTTTTATATTAGTTTCAAATATCATTTTTTTATAAATTGAATAGTTTGCGCAAGAGACACTTCCAAAGTTGAAAACAGTGTCCCCCCCCCTCTAATTTCTAAACTATGGGGATGATAAAATAAAAAAATATATGATGTGGATGACTATAAAATCTTACAACGAAATTTAGTTTCAACGATTTCTGGTGTGTAGTTTTTTTTTATACGTCATAAACGGTGAACCACAATTTTTTCATATTAAAGCTTTAGTAGGTGCCTAAGTAAATAAAAATAAATTTATTTTATGTTAATTGCTGCTGCGGAACCCTCCACGTGCGAGTACGACTCGCGCTTAGCCAATTTTTTATCTTTAGCAGACATTTGACCGCCATCTTACCTGATGGTAAGTGATGATGAGGCCGAGTATGGACCATGCCTGCCTAACTTCCTGCCAGTTCTTAAAAGACAAACATATTATTACGGAAATGGTTTGGGGTGTAAACCAGGGGGCTAACTGGGATTTCTTAAAACACTATTACAAAAATACTACTTTTACTTTTGTGGTACAAAAATGCTGACGTATATTACGAGTATATCTGTTTTAAGAGATGGCGGTAACACCCCAGAAATCAATTTGATTAAATACGCAGTACTTTGAAACTCAGTGAACACCCCTATTGAAGTTATTTACAAATCCTAATTACGAGTAGTCCCTTCCTAAAAATAATAACAATTTCAAAGGTATTTTGATAACACCATCTATTTAAGGATAGCCCAAAACTTTATAAATATTTTCTTATTTTGTTTTTAAGCTACGAGAAGATTTTATTCTTTTGATTGATTTAATTACTTACTTTAAAGGAGAGATTACGACAACACACTCTCTTACGGTACAGCCACAGATTTCCAATACAGGAGATGGGGCAAGCCGCGTTTAAAGTGCGACAACTGTAAGCTCAACGAGCATACACTGGCTACCAGTTTACGCTCTGTGAGACGAGTCAAGACGACGAATATTAGAAGGAATTACGGTTTTTTTCCATAATGCATCCTGTGCAATTGTAATATACCATCATCGCAATGATCAGTAAACTTACCAAGAAATATAAAAACTTTTCACAGGTAAGAACCGAAAAAGAAATTGCGACACTGGGACTGCCTATAAACTTGGCGGCTTGTCCAGTCTAATGTATATTCTGATGTCTGTGGGTACAGCTCAGAATTATAAATAAATAAAATAAATATCAACTAACACTCACATAGCGCTATCTAGCCCCAATCTAAGCAATACTCTAATATGGATACGAAACAACGGATAAACATACTTATATACTTTTCTTTGTTGTAAATACATACATATTATACATAGAGAAAATCCAGACCAATACAATCAGACATGATCATGCACACAAATGTGCCCGGAGATCGAACCCGGAACCCTTGGTGCAGGAGCTGACGTCATAACGATAACACCAGATGGGTTGTCATTTCATTATGAATTGTACCAATTTTCTAATAGTTATCTATGAATATTAATTACTATGACTTAGATTGTGCCATAAAACTTTCGTTTTGTAAACTGATGAAAAATATTTTTAAAATCATAAGATACACTGTACCTAGTATATCTATGCCTAGCCACGACTAGAAACATAACGACAATTTAAATATTAGGTACCTAACGAGGCTAATTTAACTTTTAAAAAAAATCTACTACTTATCAAATATAGGTACCTATGTCAATGGAATATCATACTTGCATGAAATTTGGCCAATAAATATAATTATATACCCACTAAGCACTAATGTTCATGATAACTTTTTATTTTGGCATAATTCTTTGTTTAAGAATATGTGTTATATTTAAGCCAATAGGATAGGAAAGTATACTAGTACTTACGTAGTAGTAGCATACTCTACAATACTCTACATAATTAGCCACAAGTGACTATCAGTAGGTAGTCGTTGAGTGTAAATTATTGAGTTGGTGAGTATATATTATTTAATCTGTGGTTGGTGATTTTTATAAATTTAAATTAAGTTATAGGAATACAGCGTAAGTAATTAGTATCTAGGTAGAAGGAAACACATTGTTTAGTAACACCAACCTCACCCTTATCACCAAAACAGTTATACCGAAAACAAGCATTTTTAGCATTTATTCTCTCGTAAGTACTAAATTTGGCACACAATTTTAACAATGAATCATTTCTTAAATTTTTGATATTTTTACAACCAAACACTCATACTTATGAGTTTCCATGACCATAAAAATGGTTTTATAAAAAAAAAGTGTGATACAAAGTGCTAATTCCCATACCATGATTTATCTATAAATTACATAGGTTAGTTAATGTAAACACTCTTAGACGATACAATGACGATTTCTCAATTCAGTTGAAATACTTTAAAAAAATTCGATTTGAAGTTTACCATTTAAACATTTCATGACCAACTGCTGTAATTGTTTTTTTGTTATGCATGAACAAGACATTTCTTTCGTTTACTAAAACTTCTAGCCATGATAGACTCGGTATTTAATAAAATCAATGAGTGTAGATCTTAGATAAACAATGTAAGTTCTTGTAACACTGTATGCACTGAAACCCTGGATGTGTGCTTCAAGTGTAATATCATTTGAAATCTCATGATAAGAATTTTACAACACAAAAATTTACCTGAAATAGTCGCACAAGTAAAGGAGTGTACTTTAGTTTAGAGTTATAGCTATAGGTTACTTTATGCTACATAACTATTATTGACGATTCAAAAGTATCTGTGAAAGATTTATTTGAATAAGACATTTTAAGTTTGAGTTTGGTCTTAAAAAGTTTTAATCTGAGAAGTTATGTATTCTGCCACAGAAATAAACATATCTTTCTTTATCTTAGTTCGATTATAGAATGATAGAATGAATTCGAAAATATTAGTTACAAAATTTCCAATAAGGAGATGGGCAAGCCGCGTTTTAAGTGCGACAATGTAACTCAACGAGCATACCTGGCTGCTAGTTACGCTCTGTGAGACGAGTCAAGACGCACGAATATAGAAGAAATTACGTTTTTTCGCCAAAATGCATCCTTGCAATTGTAACATGCAGCATCGCAATGAATCAGTAAATTTACCAAGAAATATAATACTTTCACAGGTAAGAACGAAAAGAAATTGCGACACTGGGATGCTATAAACTTGGCGCTTGTCCGTCTAATTGTATATTCGGATGTCTGTGTTACATACTATTTATAGCCACTAGCATTTAAACTACTTATATGTTAAATAATAACAAGAGACTCTGCATTATATAATAATAAAATTAACGATATTTCTAATTAAACATTAATATTACATTATCTCCTTATTACTTGCCAAAGATAACTACATTAAAATTAATAAATATAATTCTCTATTAAAACCATTATACATAAAAATATTTCATAATCGACAGTCATTTATATGATATGCAAAGCCTTTTTATAGGTAATTACTAAGATATTTACATAAATGAATAATTACAACATACAAAACAACATTTAACAAAGACTATATGAGATAAAATATTTAAAAATGATAATACCTTTTCTGTCAATTATGGAACATAGTAAGACGATTTGCGACTTAAAATTTTCATCGATTGAAATAAACCAACCAAACTTAGCTGAATGATTTGTCCTGATACCTTTTCGACCTATCGAAGCAGGAGGAGCGATGGCTACGGTGGACGCCCTAGGGCTCCAACTTTAGACACTGGTAAGGTGCGAGGTGTCCTAGGACATTACACGGCGGCCATTTTGCTGACATGCGGGTTTCCGTCCGCGTATGGGGTCAACCCAAAAGATCTATTCCGTGTGGTGCGTGCTGCTAAGTGTTCAGTATGGATAAAAACCCTCTAATTCCTTTCCAAACTCTTTTCTCTAAATTAGAAAAAAGTTTTCTTTTTTATTTGTTCTTATCTTGAAGAATGACTTCATATTCAAATAGCCAATTTCGCGCCTCTGGTATATCAACACGCGGGGGCGAACGGTCGATCAAACTATGGGATCGGTGAACGCAAATCCGCATGACAGGAAAAAGGACCGAAGTGGTTGGTCACTGAGCTTGTAGTGGATTACGGACCAATCATTTTTTATTCTGTTATTGGGAGCAAACGAGCAAGAAAACACCTGATGGAAAGTGTTCAACTCCGCCCATGAACAACGGTGGCACCAGAAGCGCCACCGGTGCGTTGCTTGCCTTTAAGGAATACGCTCTTTTCTTGAAGGTTCCTATGTCATATTTGTCAGGAAATACCGCTGCTGGTAGATCGTTATTTATTAGCGAAATACGTGGAAGAAGATTGCGCATAAATCGAACTGTAGTCGAACGGCAACCATCAAGATGATGAGGATGGAATTTCATCTTATGGCGGGTATCTGATCGAACAGTTCGTTGGAACACTCCCCATTGTTTATGCGATAAAATACACAGAGATCGCAATATCTCTGCGCAAGACTAAGAAATCCAGACTATTGGTGATCGACGGATCTCTATGCGGGATGGTGTGTGCCCCTCAGTGGGGTTGATATAAACTGAGGACTACGATGAAAAATAATGAAAAACTTGAAACCATAAATACTATGTAAGCAATAACAATACATAGGACCTTAAAACACATTAAGATGGTATAACACCTACATTTATGTGGGCTTATATTATTATTTTAAAAAAATCAAATAAAACTACTAAAAACGGGAAAATAAAAAACTAAAAATAAAATAAAACAAACATTTTAATCATTACACAATAATTATTATAACGACAATCACACAACTCATTATTGCCTACGGATCACTTGTATCACTGCTTTTGTACTCACAAAAAATATTATATTTTAATAACGAATACTACACAGTAAAGCGTTACTAGTCCCGCGCAACGGCGCAACGCTTCGTTACCGTTACGTTTTTTACGTCACAAAAACACTATGCAAAAAATGAGTATCAAATATAGGCTACACGGGTACGTATGGCAATTCCAGTTGTTACGTCCATTTGTACGTCTCATTATCCATATCACAAGTCGTTTAACGCACTTATAATTTTTCAATCATTTCGTTCACGTCACTGCCTCTCATCGCTTATTTTTTACGTCACTAACAGTAATTAATAGTGTATAGACACAACTAAACGAACCATCGTGAAAGTCTTTTATTCACTTTCAACATTCTCAAAGTCTATGTCTGTTTTTATTATTGAAAGAGGAGTTTATAATTATGGTACCGATTTGACATTTGCCGTTTTTTATGACCAATAGATACAGAATCTTATCTATGTTTTGATTTTGACACTGGCACTTTGTCTTTGGAATTATTCACCATTCTGATCGATTTTTCTTTTTTTTCGCTTCGTAATTTTTCATATTCGTAGTTTTCAAAGCTGCTGACAAAGTCTGAGCTGCTTATCATTAAGTCAGCTGTCATTGTAAGGTTTGAATCTTCTCG
>PQWD01002039.1:23562-48059 GCA_019425675.1 Leucinodes orbonalis | reverse complement strand
TGGTTAATAAGCAGACTTGCTATTAGTACTTAACAGGCGTTTATTATCACACGATGATCTATGGGAAATATTCTATTAAGCTTTCAACATTTGAATTTGTGCTTAGTTAATAAAGCTAATTAAATTTATTAAGTTTTTATTTAAAGACGCTCGGAGCGTCCCATCAGTAGATAATTATTGTTTCCCATACTGACCCCGAGAGGACGATCACAAAAACAGTTTCTTTGTGATTTAATTGTAATTATGCTTCTGGTGCGATCTGGTACGGAATGGGTAGACATACTAGTAAATTCAGCAATAGACTGCGATGAATTGAGAGATAGAGATGTTTGTGGTACAATTAATTTAGTTGTGACTACTTGTTGTGTCACAAACAAGCAAGGAAAGAACAATTAAATCATTTTAAAGACGTCTACTGTGGCAGGATTGTAGTTCAACTCGATGTAGATTCTAGTTAAATATTTTAAAATTCGGTATACCAACTTTCACTTATCGGAAATGTAGGGTGTTTAACTCTTTAGCTACGCACATTATTGAATGTAAATTGATGAGCTAATTGCAAAACTTAAACTTTACATTCGTAAGAATAATGGAAACGCTATTTTTTAAATTTTTAGATAGATGTAAAAGAGTTTGACAGCGCCTGAATCTTCATTTTTTTTGGGTGGGCAAAATTTAGAAATGCCGCCCCCGCCCTCTTTTATTTATTTTTACCTTTATCATCCTATATTATTTCACTAATTTATATAATAGGTCCTCAAATTGATTGACATTTGGACAAAGCTGCAACTTTTTACGCAGCTGTG
The DNA here is from genome assembly GCA_019425675.1 of Leucinodes orbonalis. Taxonomy (NCBI): domain Eukaryota; kingdom Metazoa; phylum Arthropoda; class Insecta; order Lepidoptera; family Crambidae; genus Leucinodes; species Leucinodes orbonalis. Next base: position 47,253 of record PQWD01002039.1, on the reverse strand, counting down.
ATCAGTTTCAGAGATATTACATCTCCTTGTCTTACTCCTCGGTGCCAATGATAAGCCAATGGTAAGCTCTTCATGTACTCGGCCTGACATAGTAGCGCTCTCGTACAAACATCTCAACAATTCGATATAGCAGTAGTCAAGTCAGGCACCGTTGGAGGGAATGAAACACAGCCCAAGTCTCGATCGAATCGAAGGCTTTCTCATAGTCCACAAACGCCAAACATAATGGTCAGTTATACTCTCCGCTCTTCTGTATAACCTGCCACAGCGTATGTAATATGTAGTCTATGGTGCTGAAGCCTTTGAGGAACCCGGCTTGTTCGGAGGGCTGGAAATCGTCAAACATATGCGCGAGACGGATCATAATGACTCTGGAGAATAACTTGAAGATGTGGCACAATATCGTAATGGGTCGTTAATTCTTCAATAAGCTTTTAATATCTAAGATAACTCGTAACAGATGTAAAAACGGCAAGATTAGTTTATTTTAGTCATTTTTATAATGTAATGTCGTATGGTCTACCGTTGTGGGGTACGGCTGCCGACATTGATACAATATTTGTGCTACAAAAAGAGCTTTTATCTACAACCTTAGACCACGTGACTCTCTTAAAGAACAGTTCAAAGAAATAAATTTGTTTTTTGTAATGTAATTTTTGTATATTTTTGTCGTTCATAAGTGCTTTTTGTAAGCCTAATTTAAATAAATGAATTTTGACTTTAACTTATCATACCCGGAATATTAGGCTCTCTCCAAGCGGATACGAAAACTCGTTCGCAGAGAATTCTACTATTTCAATACAAGGTTAATTAAGGACCTTATTAAGGAGAACAGGGGGCCCAAAGTTTTCCAAAAACCACTTGGAAGGAGCATTCTGGTGAAGCTTAATATAGCAGATGGCCAACTACTCACATTACGCCAACAGATCCTGGAAGAGGTTGAGAAATTCTATGGATTTGTCGAGCGCTCATCAGTACAGACCGAAGACAGCGAAGATCTACGTGCCCTACTAAGGCACCATTGTACGTAGGATATGCCGGATGTTGACGTTAGCGAAATTAGTGCAGCACTGAAGCAACTGAGAAATGAAAGGGCCCCGTGGGATGACGGTATTACGACAGAACTCCTAAACACCGGTGGACAACCCATCCTTAGGACATTAGGTGAGCTCTTTTAATGCCGTCATCTACCTGGGAACTACACTGGAAGCGTGGTCCACAAGCGTTCTTTAAGAAGGGTGATAAAGCTCTCTTGAAGAATTATAGACCGGTAGCGTTTCTGATAAGCGTCGGTGGCGTCCTTCTCCAGATTGTCCAAGAATAAGTTTACTTGGGCTAAAACTTGACCGGCACAATTTCGGAAGGGAAGCTAGTAGGAGGATTCATTTGGGCTGGGCGGCATCAGGCAAGTTACATCAGATCTTCACGTCGACGATTCCGCAACGCTTAAGGACAAAAGTCTTTGAGAAATACGTCCTACCCATACCAACATACGCAGATGAGACATGGACACTGACTGCGGATTGGTTCAGAAATTCAAAGTTACTCAACGAGCGATGGAGCGTGCTATGTTGGGAGACTCTTATACATAAAATCAGAAATGATGTAAAATTACCGGAGCGAGACCGCGTCTTGGCAAGGTAACGTAGGACGCCTTCCGGCCCGATGGACCGACAACTTGCGAAAGTCGCTGGTGGAGTCTGGACGAGAAAAACGGAGGACCGGAATATCTGGCGCAAAATGAGACCAATGTCTAACAGTGGACTGCGATAGGTTGAATAGAGAGGGAAAAGGTTTAATTACCTTTCTTGAAGAAGAACACCACCACGCCATTGCCTCACCTTTGGTGTCGCACCATCACCGACTCCGGAATTAAAAGCTTCTGAAGGGTTAAGCACTGGCGGTGCCCCCTACTTCAAAAGCTCTGCGGTATATCCGTCGTAGCGGGGGTCTAATAACGCTTAAGCTGTTCATAACCATCCTAACTCGGCAAAAAAGCAATGTCATTAAAAAGTTACAATTTATCAATTATTGGTATGATATAATCAATTAAGTTCTATAATGAAATAAGACTACTCGCCTCAGCTTTTCGAAGTCACACTGGATGAAAAAGGCGTTTTATTCCAATTTATTTTGTATTTTCTTAAAAAACGTGGTCGCTTGATGCAAGTAAAAGGAGCTTAAATGTTTATTATTTATTTTTTCAATTGTAGCTGTCCATCATGAAAATGATATAGCTTAAAGCAGCTAAGTTGGCATCAATTCACATAGAGAAAAACTACGTAACTTTGAAATAATGCACTGCTGCCCTGTATAGAGATCGACGAGAGAGTTTTCGTATACAGCGTCATTCCTCAGATCGCAGCTGCACCCGCCCTGCTGACCGTGATCTGCGGGCGCCTATTTAAACTATGCAAAAAAATGTAATGGTTCAGTAACATGCCTTACTCCGCGCTCCGGTATCAGTCGTATTTCTATGGCCATGCACTTGTACTATTATTTATTCCGCGGGCAAGTAAGGTAAATGATGAGTGGTCCATTAGTCGGTTATCCGCCCCTGACCGTGCCGCCCGGGGCACGTGCCCCCGTCTGCCCCCCCCTAGATCCGGCCCTGGAGTTTGACTTACACAAAACAAATCAAATCCTCCCTTATTAAGGATCCTCACTTAAACTACTGCTGTTATCGCTGAAATTTCATTTCATCCTGCTCCAAATTAGTTCTTAATCGATTCCGAGGCGGAGGTTTTCGATGCGGCTCTATTTTATCAAAATATAATAAAATTACAAATAAACATCGACTCTAATAAAATTACAAATTAAATCGACTCGAAAATGAGTTTTATCCGTCATTTGGAGTACATTTAAAAATAATGTAACAGATTGTTTGGTTTTATTAATGCAGGGCTACCAAAAAATTTAGTTCTATGTCTCTTGCTGATCTACAAGTTTTTAACTCTATTATGTCCACCACTCTGGTGTCTGACTTAATATGTATTCGAGTCCATAACCGATCTTCAAGGCTTGATTGACTATTTACTGTACCACTGTACAATAACAATGTGTCATTGTCATACCCCTCAAACAGAATATGTCGGAAATATAAATCTAGAGAGATTTATAGGAGCCTCGAGCCTAACTAATATACTAGTTTTACAAGTCTTGTTTATTTATTGCATATTTACATTTTGTGCTCTTCAATTTCTATTTAGTTGTATGAGTAGGTAGATATAGTTGTTGCACTCTATGCAGAGTATGCATTATGTAGCAACGAGTTAGGATAATCGTGCTATATTTGTACATATTTTGTGGTGTTACAGTATTCCCAAACTTTAACATGTTCGATATAGAATTGTATTTACTGTTAAGCAAAAAAAACAATTAATAGATTTTCTTGAAATTTTATTTATTCCAAGATCAGATTCGATTTCTTGACCATATGACATTTTGGCAATGAATTTTCTACATATTAGATTTTATTAAGGAAAGGATTTAAAAAAAATTCATCATTTTACAAAGAGCAGGAGATAATACTCGTAAGCATCTTTTAAATGTATGTCAAAGTACCTATGTATACATTAAAAAATCTGTAGATTAATCTAATCTAATAAATCTACGAGTATTCTGTTCAAGAAATTAATGTTTTGTTTTAAGAACCTATAGCTGGCGGTGTAATACTTCAACCTGTAAAAGTAAATTGGTTTATTTAGCAGTGCTTTGTTCCTTTCATAGACAGTAGTCACTCAAAGTATTAGGTTCTTAGAAAATGTATCGATTTGACTTCTTGCAATGCCATTTCAAGAATATTTAATAAGCATTATATCTGACAATGGAATACCGGCGTGTCTCTGATTCCATAAGTAACACGAATCCTTGATACCAGAAAGACAAGACCTTAGGAATTGCAAATATGCAAACAAAGCTACATTTCTTTAAATACATTATGAAGTTATGATCAGACAAACAACTAAAGCTCATTAAAAATTTAGGTATGATTTTACTTTTAAACATTTTTATTTCTGATTTTACTTATTTATTTTACTTTTATTTGTTGTATAGAGATGAGCTCAAATTATTAAAATATATTTAGGTATGCATATCGGTGACCTATTAACACTGTTTAAAAAGGTTAAAACAAATATTACCATTACGAGTAGATACAAACTATATAAGGGTAAAACTTGATTCCTCAAAATATTTCATGTGCAATGTGCCAAGACGACCACATAAGGTTGGCCTGTGAAAAAGATATTAGATCGCATGTAGGGTCAAGCTTTTGAATCTACACGGCCGATTCTGCATATAAGCACAGATAATATAAGATATAAATACATAAGGCTTCGTCGTTTCGCTACCAACGTGGAGGTGATGCGAATATTTAGTTTCTGATCAAAGTCAGTAAAGAAACGGCCAAGCCTTACATATTTTCTGAATTTAGTACTGTCTACAGTCTCGTGTAAACTTTCATGTCCTAACTAGTAAAATAAAAATTACACACACAATTATGTGCAATGAAAAAGCAAACCTCCGAAAGATTGCGTACAATTTTGAGTGAGTGCGTATAGCCGCTGTAATTTCAACATACTACATACCCTTTAATTAATCATGAAAATTTGTGGTGTTTTTTTAATTTTTAGGAAAATCGATACAACGTGCTGGTGTATTTTGTTGCGTTGGACCTTCATTCTATGTTATTTACTGCATTGTCTTTGACGGGTACATTTGTTTATATGTGAATAACTTGGATCTTAAATGTTCTTGCATATATATTTTTATTTGTATATTAGCGCATAATTTGTCAAATTCCAGTAGCCAGAACGAAGCAATTCACCGTGGATTAAAAATATTGTGACTAACTTAAAATATAGCTTTATTGAAAATAAAATTAAAAAAGAAAATTATACAAAATAATACATGTGTAAATACATGGTTAAAATTACGAGTTAAAAGCGTTTAAATAATAATAATAAATAAATAATAATATTAAATCTTTATTTCCAAAGAGACAAACATACACTAGTAGACGTAGCGACTCTGCACTGCAAGATTGCTTGGATTGCAATCAGTCCATTACTCAGTTACCATAATAAAGTTATTTCTGTAGACATCAGACTTGCGCGACAAAAATTCTAAATTTACAAATAAAACTCTATAATGCCATCTATATAAAAAGGTTTAAACTAATATAAAGAGCCTTAAAGCATAGCAGTTGGGACCGCAAGACTGGCAGCGGTGGATTCCAAACGTTGCGATGTTAGTACTGATAACTTGTGCCAGAGTGCGCTACTGTTGTTATTATACCTACGAATATGATGAAATGTTTGTAATGTCAGCCATTACTCCAATTAAATTAGATTTGTTTCCCGTGTATATCTGTAATTATAATATTTGTGTGCATGATTATTGTACTGCAGTAAAGGTTTTTACGTATTTTTGCTCATCTATGGAAAGATCTATGTTACTTACATTTATTTTTTACATTGACGACCACTTGGAGTATTGGTCGGATGTCAGTACTACACAGAGTTCCGGTTCGATCTCCGGGCATAACAACAATTTGTGTGCATGACATGTCTATTTGTAATGGTCTGGTGTTTCTATGTATAATGTATGTATTTACAAAAAAAATATGTAAGTATGTTTAGCAGTTGTTAAGTACCCTAACTATAAGCTCTTAGTGGATATTATTTATTACTAGCTTTAGCGTGCGACTTCGTCCGCGTGGAATAGTTACTTTGGCCTAACTTTACCCGCTACTTCGTTTATATAGGTGAGTTAAAACTGCGATATCTCATAAGTATTCATTTCAATTGAATAATGTAAAGGCAATCTTGTTGAAATGAAATACTTTTTATAAATAAAAGTATTTATTTAGATAAGGATTATATCATATTTATGAAATAGCTTCACAAAATGATGCAATATTTTAAAAAAATTTAGCAAAAATATGTTATAGGGAGCTAACCTTAAAAGAGACATATGCTGTCGCGGACTTTTTTTGTAGACCTTTAAAAAGGTAACAAACTCTGATACATGACTTTTGCGAACTTTAACCTTTTACGCAGCGTACGCAGCGGAATCTCCAAGTACAGAAAATTTCCTCCGCTCCGCTTCTTATTGCTTGTAGCGTGATGATATATGCCTTCCTCGATAAATGAACTATCTAACACTGAATAATTTTTCAAATCGGACCAGTAGTTCTGAGATTAGCGCGTTCAAACAAACAAACTCTTCAGCTTATATAATAGATTAGTTATCGATTATGTACTCGTACCTACAATTTGCTTGTTGCTTCATTCCCTATAATCATTTAATATTCCTTCGAATGTTGAAGCATCTGATAGTTTTTAAGAAGTGTTGGGCGGACAATTGTTAGGTTCAAACCTAACTACCGACTGAGCTCAAGCTCTACATACATATTATTTTAATAATGTACATGATTAGCGGCCTCTCATTAACGATGGCTCGTGAATATTTCCACAGCGATAATACACGCGATACTTTTATAACAAAATCATCAAAGGGACGCATAATATTTCATAAACTGATATAGGTATATTTATTACCAATTGAAGTCCTATACGTTTGTTCATTCAATGGTCACACACTAACACTTACATGACGCGCTTATTGAATTAATACGCGATGCTATGATCATCAACTAGCTAATACAATCCAAGAGCTAAATTAACTATTTTCATACCATAGGTTCAACTTATAACAAGCATGCAGGTTATCATTATACCTACAAATCATCATTATGCGTAATTTTCCAGAACCGTCAACAATATTACTTACATTGAAATGTTCCTACGCATGCAACTACCAGTTCTCCTTGTAATCCTACGTTTATGATAGTTTAAAGTATTCAACCAGATAACCATATACTATTTAACTTTATCTTCAGTTGAAATATAAAGACGGAGAAGTTAGGGCTACACTAAAGTTCGAACAAACTCAAAATGAGTGTTTTGTCTGCACTTTTATTCTGTAATTATAAACGTAAGTACAAATCTAAATTTCAAACGGTTACAAGCCTAACTTTAAGAGCATCAATTCGTAATTCAATTTCGCATACTTGGTAACATGTGTAGATGTCTTACGCGAAGCGATAAAAATCTTTGCATTTGATGATGGTTTTTCATTGACATCGTCGTAAACGAAAATCCCAGTTAAAGATAATCCGGGTGGGATCCTTTGGCACTCGATAGAGAGAGATTTATGTATTTTATCTGTTCCAAGTCAGTATTAATTTGTAAAGTTTGACATACACGGGTTCCAATGTAAGGTTGCAAAATTTTATATGGTGTGTCGTAACGCCGCCACGTTTGTATTCGATTCTAAACGGATTCGGATATGAAATGAGCCTATTCTCACAAATGTACGAAGCCGTTTTTCTAAGTGGACTCGAAAAATACTTAGAAATCTCAACAAAACGTTCGACTTCAGATTTGAAGGCATCATTGCGTTCAAATTGTTCTCGAGTGTCTTCGTTGATATCTGCTTTGGTTCCTTCTTTTGCCAAATGCGACCCTAAACTTGTAGTCGACTTCTCAATTTGTGATTGAATGTAGTTCGCTGGTCGTGGAATCGGGCGCCCTTTATTATATGGTGGTGATTTTGGATTTGCGCTACGTTGCTTTTGATACATTTTTATTCTTGTAAACGAATTTACACACGTAATTTTGGTGGTGACATAAATGACATAAATATTTTTAACATAATTGTGTAAAAGGTTTTATTGGATTTTATACAACATTCACAGTACCTATACCTTTGCATAACTCGTATGCTCTTCTTCAAAATAAATCACACGAAGTTGTTAGTTTTTGCAAGTCAGTATACCTAATCAAGTGATAATTTTTTAAACAATATAAATTGCATAAATGAAAACTTATGAGGAAGCATATTTGTAAATATAATGTGAATCATTTGGACAGACTTGACTGATATTTTTCCTAAATAGCCAGACATTTGACTGCCATTTCACCTGATGGTAAGTGATGATGCGGACGAGGATGAAGCATGCCTGTCTAGAAATAGCATATCACTCTTATTCGCCTTAAAGATTGCCAGGTTGTAATGGTCGGGGAACACACAAGGAGGCAATGAGTTCCATTTCTTTACGATGCGCGTTAGAAACGACTTACTTTTAAATAATGAACTTATATCATTATTGCCGTGCGGATTGAAGGGCATATTCAGCAGGAAAAATTCAACAGAGGACCGATATCAATGTCTTATTCGACCTAAACTTATAGAGGTACAGCCACAGATTTCCCAATACAGGAGATGGGGCAAGCCGCGTTTAAAGTGCGACAAATGTAAGCTCAACGAGCATACACTGGCTACCAGTTTACGCTCTGTGAGACGAGTCAAGACGCACGAATTTAGAAGAAATTACCGTTTTTTTCCAATTGCCTTCCTGTGCAATGTAACATGCCATCATCGCAATGAATCAGTAATTTACCAAGAAATATAATATTTCACTGGTAAGAACCGAAAAGAAATTGCGACACTGGGACTGCCTATAAACTTGGCGGCTTGTCCAGTCTAATTGTATATTCGGATGTCTGTGGGTACAGCTATTCCCAAAGTGCCTGCCATGCATGAAGATTATGACATCTCTACATATTGTGGATAGGGCCCTAAATCCAGTAATGGACAGTCACGGACTGTACATTACATTACAATTGTTCAAGTATTATTATTAATGATTAAATTATGCTCATAAATGAAAACCTCTAGACCAGATTTGCAGAATCATATAGATTTGTATATGCTTGTAAAATGTTTTGATAGTTTATTAATATCTTACGGATGCCTCAAGACATTTCTCGTTTACACCGTTACTAAAAGTAGCTGTTATGGTTTTTTCCTATGTTAGTTCTATTATTATAGGTCGTCAATATCAGCGTCACACGGAACTTGCTTTGTTGACGTCATATGAACGCATTTTGTTTGGAGCTCACTAGAATTTGTAACTTGATTACTGACCGTATGAATAAAAATAATATGACCGTTCATATCTTTTAGCATATGGAAATATTATAAATAGTTTAATGTTACCTTTTTTCAACAATACCTAGAATCGAAAATCATGCAAAAATAACATAAATGTATATTAAACTACAACTAGCCCCGCGGTATTTTACCCGCGGAATAAATAATTCTCCCGCAGTAAAACGTAGCCTTTGTTTGTCCAGTGTGTCAGCTAACTATTAAAATTATTATTTTAATTATCGTCAGGCGCGTAGATCGTGCAACTTGGGCTGCGCGCCGTGCGGTAATACATTGCTTTAGTTTCCTGCAATAAAAAGTTTTTCTGAAATAAAAGTAGCTTAACTTTTTCCTTATTACATCGGCTAACGGCAAATAATGGTCCCACCAAAATCGATCCAGCAGTTTCAGAGATTACCCGGAACACACAGAAAGATTTTTTGAAAATTTCATTTAGATGTATGCTTCGTATACATGGAGTAAAAACCGGTTATTTCAATATAACAAATAGACATTCCAATTTTGTTTATTTGTAAAGGTGCATAGATACAGCGTAACTTATTTATTTACGTTTATAGCAAGAAAACACAAAAATATTCATATTTGTATATCAACACGAAGCCAATTAAAGGCCTGAAACAAAGAAAAACTGTATAAGAAAATAACATCCGAATACTTCATAAAATTAAACAATTCAAATACAACAGATCCGGCAACACAAAACCAACACAAAGAAATTACTTTAATTTGGAGAGCTTTTCAAAAGATGCTTAGCCTGGGACAATGATAGCAGTTTAATTAGAACAAATAAAATAAATACATTCTTATTACAAAATCAAAAAAGAGCTGTCCTTTGCTGCTCTGGGCATCATCCAATTATTAATTCACCCAAAAGATTGTATTTATTTGTATTTTTTGGGTTTGATGTCACCTTGCCTAATGTTAAGCAATAACAAGGCGCTTAGGGTAAAGCACGCTTACCTAGATATGAACGTGTTTATTATTACTATAAATACCAATATGTCATTATTACATGTAAAATTTGAATGAAAATTGATGTGCAGAATTCCGTCGCATATACTTTTTAATCTATCTAGTTAGTTTATTATTTATCTATGTTGTTGAACGAATAAAAACAAATGTTAGTTAAAGGCGCGTACGCTTTTTCCTTTATTTCAATTGCCACAGAACAGAGATTTTAATACTTTATTGGCTAGAAGATACATACATTATTGGTGGCTTTATTATACGTGTATACTTCAGCTACCTATATGTAGGTACACATGTTTTATATAACATTGTATTCCATCCGTGTCGCATATATTAAAAATAATCTGCATTATTTAGAGGACAATGCTACCAGTTAATGCACGTGTAATAAAATAATAAAAAATAATTCTGCATCATGCTATCTATCACTGCATATAAAAAATGAAAATATACAATTTTGAAAATAATTGTTGCGTTTGTCACCGGATTCTTCTCAGTTTTACTTTTCAATCAGCGGTAGTATCATTTGATATTCATAATTGCCTTCAAGAACTGAGTTAGATTTTTAAAAAATACGTCCTTTCGTCATATATTTCCTCTTAAAAATAACACTCATACCTAATGCTATTTTTAAAATGACATCTTTCTATTACTGTCTGTCCTTACTTTTGTTTTAGGACACCATGAGTCATGGTTACATTATTATCTTAAGATTCATGAAGTTTGATTTAATATTTAGGACACAAGACATCAAGTGTTAATAACATCGCGGCTGGAGTGTCGAGGTCCACTTACCGATATACATTCGTATATAATACCACAGAATAATGTGGTTTCGCTATTGTGTTTATCTGTTTTTACAAGAACATAGATTTTCGAAGTTCGAAGCATCTGTAGCATATTATGACTACAATTAATGCAGTATAATATGTGAGTTTGAAAACTAACAGTTGTTTTGTTTTACAGAAAAAAATATAAAACTATACAGTATTTTTTTCAAAACCTTTGAGGAGGCCTATGTCCAGCAGTGGACGTCCAAAGGCTGAAATAGTGATGATTATGATTTACTTATGCAGGCCTTCGTCAAAATATTTATTGCTTTATTACAAATCCACGTAACGTGTAATTGAATGGCATCAGCGAAATTGGAACCGGCATTCTTTTGTTTTGACCAGTGTTTCTAACAACTATGTCGATCGTCTTACATTAAGGTTGTAACATTGGTTTATACATACAGGTACCTACGTATTACTGATAGTACCTACTTTGCTATCTAACTTGTCAATTAAATATGCTAAAATGTCGGTTTACGACTTAGACCGGTTTATTGATGCAAAACTTGTTAATAAATACGTTTCAATGGCGGATTTGATGTCATCTTTAGGATGGTTTGCTAATTTAACTACATTATATGCATTGGCGAACTGCAACCGTAGTCTTAATAGTATGAGCGGCGAGATTAAATCAGTGATCGATTCAGGGGTCAGCTTAGAATCTTTCAGGGCTAAAATATTTAGGGACACAAGTAACTATGTGAAATTTTTCGAATTTTGATCGAAAAAAAAGGATTATTCTTTAGCATTTACAAACAGAAAGATAAATAATATATCCACATACTTTCCACATATACAGGACCCTATTTCACGCAACAAGTTTCCACTAAAAAGTGCCAATCAATAGTTATTTATTATTTGTTTTTTTAACTGATTTCAATAAAGGAGTTTTCTCAATTCGACCGTATATAGGTTTTCTTTATGTTTGTTGGCGATATCTTCGTCGTTTATGAACGGATTTTAATGATTATTTTATTGCTAGAAAGATAATGCTTTAGAGGTGGTCCCATTTTAGAAAAGTCTCATGATGTAGACCAGAGAAATCAAGGGATTTTTTTATGTTTGTTCGCGAATATCTCTGCGTTTATGATCTGATTTTGATGATTCTTTTATGTTGAAAAGAGGATAATTTAAAGGATGTTCCATGGTATGGAAGCCAGTGTTTGATGAAGAAAAACTAGAAAAATTGAACTTTAAAAAATCGACTCAGTGCAACCACTACTTCATTACAGTATATTTTTTCCAGTGATTATGTGAGTGTATGAGTAAAAATAATATTGTTTAACAAATAAATACCGACTTATATTATTTAGCTTTTTAGTTTAAACTTGATTTTTTATTGTTGAAAAATGTTTATTGTTTGTTATTTTATACATAGACTCAAACAGATCAATACAAACAGACACATGCAAAAAATATTTGTATTTCACAGGATCGAACCCAGAACTGTAGGTGTAGTAGCCAACATCACAGCTATTACACCATATGTGTCGCCAGGAACTTAATTCAGTGCTTTGAAAGATCCCAATGTAACTTTCGTTGCTATGCAGTAAGCACAGCAGAGGCCGCTAAGTGGTTTGAAAACTCAGACTCTGACAAAGTGGATATGATTGTTCCACAATTACACTATACTTATTAGATAAGGAGGAAGACTTAAAATTTGACATCTTGGGAGGTTATACGAGTAAATGGATTTAAGGTACCTTTTGCAATACAGGACAATACAACGCATCCTCAATCTACATTTTTCTGTCAAATTTTAAATATCTATCATAATAATATGTCTCTAAGTGCTTTTCTCATCTTTAGAAGTGTTTCATAGTAACTTTAATATTGACCGATGCTGTGAATAAAATCTGCAAAGAACCTAAAATAACCCAGACTGCCACTTTTTTACATGTAACTTCAAATGAATACTTATATGCATATCCAGATGTTTTAATTTTCCAAAAATGCAACTTCCATACAGTGAAAGAAACTACATTACTTATACTATAGAGCATTGGTTTTGCTACTTATATAAATGTGTGAAATATTGGACAAGTGCCTCGCCTATTAATGTTTCGTAGCAGCAAGTAACATAAAATAAATTATTATAATAACCTAGATCTCTTATATTATTATGTTGGATGCATACCGGCTTGCAGCCTTAAAATCGGCACTTTCCAATCTTGCTTGCCTTGTTCATTGAATAAAAACTAGTAGATAGTCGTAATTCTTCTCTCTTCAATGTAACGTTACAATCACCGCCATGAAAAACTGAAGCTTAATGCTTCAGTTTTTCATGGCGTATACCGCAGATACAAGTATGTATAAAATTATGTAAATACATCCATACTGGCGAAAATTATGTTATTTTTGACTGAATTCTAAAAAAATATTATCTTAAAATAGCTTCATCTCTGAAGATTGATGACCTCTTGGTGTAGGTAGTGGTCGAGAAGTACAGCTGCTTAAACATACTCGTAACTTATAATTTGCATAACTTATTGTTAGCTGTAGCAAAACTATAAGGTATGCATTAATTACACAAATATTTTACATGAACTTAAATATTGTATTTGGGCGTATTATGGTTTATTCCATACGACATAGCCTTGACCCTGGTCTATAACTATCTAAGACTATAAAGCTTATAGTCTAATGTAAAAAAATCTATAAATTAATGACCAGTGACATAGTGAGAAATTCTCCTTTCAGATCGAAAACCTTCGTAACATGCTAATCTCGTTACACTTACAGCAATGACGCACAAACGTATGTCATTATAAATCAACACCCCGATAAACGTATAGTAGTCTACCGGCTACCATAGCTTACTCTCGAGCCTATATACAGTTTGTAAAGTTCAACCAGAAATACAAGTTTTACAAATCAATAATAAATAACTAATGTTGTTTTCTAAACACATTATATTTTTTTAATTAGTACGTCATCTCGTGACTTTCGTCACAACATTAATTTATTCAATCATGTTAACAAACAAGTTTAACTGCTTATATTGTTTGCCAAAAGTTTAAATGAGTGTAAACGGACCTTTAATAGGAAAATAGTTAACTTTTAAGTCAATAAGTAGTTATAATTAAATTTAACTCTCAATTCGAATAATTAAATGCAGTATACTATTAATATTTAACTAACTATACCTATTGAAATAAGGATTTCTTTCGTTATATAAATAAATCTCGACAAATATTCACACAGCCCCATGAAGCCACAAACTAATCATACAGCGTGTACTATACACACATATATAAATAATAAATAAAATATTTTATTTTTAAATATATATATGATACATAAAAACACCTATACACAAACAGATACACTCAAATTTTTGTACCGCCCGGGATTTAACCCGCGACCCTTGGCGTAATAGCTGACTTCTCAATCATTACACCACAGGGGTAGAATATTAAAAGTATTAGAAAATGTTACTGGATATCAATAAAAAACATGATAAACATGTTATGGATTTAATTTGCCTACGTCAATACAAAACATTAGCCATTCATCTACCGTAATTAAACATTAAAGTCAAATAAAATTAATTAGTTTGTGATCATGCGGTCAATTAAATGAAAATGATAAATGTTTGTTCAGTTTAGGTCCTTACAGAGCATACACGCACATATATATATATATATATATATATATATATATATATATATATATATATATATATAATATATATATATATATATATATATATATATATATATATATATATATATATATATATATATATACTACCATATATATATATACAGTAATATTACTTCGTTGTTCCTGGTACAAAAATGCTGACGTATTTTATAACAATACTGTTTTAACTACACACTTACACCCTCCTGGGCCTTAATTCCACGTATTAACTTAACATAACGACACAATCGAACTGACAATTTGATATTCTAGTCATCTAGGTAGGCTGCTACAGCGGCTACAACCGCTGTGAGACAGGAGTGCTATGCACTTTTATGTTCCATTAGAGACCCAACATCTGTTGTCTCTGGTGTCGGGCGCAGTGCCGCATTGACGAAGAATAATAAATGTCTATTTGACTATCAGTTATTGGTCTCCTTCAATGCCGCTGTGTCCTGGACAGATGTATCACTTACCATAAGGTGAGCAACCTATGTCCTGCACACATATAACAAAAAAACTTTAATGTTAATGATTAGCAATACCTGACAAATGTGTGTGTATGAATTTTTACTTATTTTGTTAAGAAATTGTTTCATCTCATTTCAGAAACCTTTGTTCAATGGGAATAAAAGAAATTGTATAAACTTATAAATATGAGTAAAACTTGAAATAAGTTACCATTTTCATGATTTTTTGAAATCGTTTACTTAAAATTTTAGTTTTATAATTATGCCAATTTTTAAACTACACTCTTTAAAAATATCACGCAATCATGACGGATCGGTTAACTTTTACAAATAAATATTTTAAAAAGAAGTCAATACTTAACTTTTAGCTACGTGACATAAAGCAGGCGGCTTAGAAAACCAGAAGGATTAAAAAATAAATTTTGAATTTCTCGTTTTGAGAATTAGTAGTTGAATAATCTCATTTTCCATTCGGACCTAACCAGCCTCAACTGCCCGTCATCAGCAGCACTGAGGGGGATCGTGATCGTGAGTGCTGTATAGGGCGCATAGGCCTTAGTTGTCCACGCGGGCCCAGTGCGGATTGGGCGACTTCACGCACAACCTTTTAATCTCTACGCAGACGTGCGCAGGTTTCCTCACGAGGTTTTCTCGAAAATTCTAAATCACAGGTACGTGGCGGTATTTAAACCTCAGCCCTTTCGGTAGGAGGGCAACAGTCCAAACAATTGTACACCGACGCTTCTAAAAAGAAAGCACTGTTATTAACATCCATTTAAAGTAACCTGTGATCATTTTTCATTCAATATATGCGATTAAAAATTTGTGAACATTTTTGCACTGTGGTTTACTGTGATTAGGTCACACTAAACCATATAAAAACAACAACAACAAGTTTCGTTGAGTGTGTGAAATTCCGTAATTCTTTCCAAATTACTTTGCTCATTTGAATCCCTTGAAATAAAAAAAGATACTTAAAATAAAATATGGTCACAGTAAAAATAAACAGAAGCTGAGGGAAATATGAATCTGTTCCCATTATATGTAAAATAATATTGTCTCTATATTTATTGTAAAAGCCTTTTGTTTCAATAATTAATGTATCAGTGCATAAAAAGCACTTTAATACAATAATATATTCGATACTATACGATTAGTGCACACTGACACGTTAATGCACATTTCAGGTTGGAAATTACTTAAATATATAACAAGAGTTAAAGATTAATTCACTTATTAATCAGGCCTTATAAATGCAAACAACCTTTAGAATATTTTGCCACGAAGTGCCGTTATCTTTGTTAAAATATCAACACTGTATTTTTTACTTTTCTAGTATTTTATTAAATAATTGGCAACAATTGAGTTAAGCATCAATGGAACAAATAGGTACTCGAATCATATTTCAGTGCACACAATCTCTTTTCAACTGCCGTTTTCTGCTGTTACAATTATTACTTTGTAGCTAAAATTAATGTCATTTGCCCAGGAAGTTTTTAAATTGAATTTGTAATAAAATATTGTGTATTTCAAGGTTTCAGAATAGTGAAGTTAAGTGCGCAAGGAAAATAGATAGGGCAAATAAGGCTCGATGCTTTAATGCGTTGGCGATAATTTTATTGAATATCAATTAACAAGCAAATAAATGTTTATCGTGTATTATGTGATTACTTAATCTGCCAAAAATATTGCAGATTGATGATTTTGTAAAACCTCAGCTTTTTTCTAATGAAGTACAATTTGAACAGGCATGACAGGTATATTGATAATGTTCTACAATTGTACTCATTGTTAGGTTGTATTGTTGATCTGAACAAAGAAATTCTTTAATTTTTGAACTAGTTTATTAACTTTAGGAATTGTACTACGAAGAAAAAGTATGTAATTTATATGTTTATTAATGGAAACAAATCTAAATAATTTATTCGGACAATAAAATAGATTATATATATATATATATAATGTTTTATTCTTAAAAAACACAGCGAATAAATTAAAATATATATAGGTACCTACCAATTTTATTTGAACCACCAATGTAATGGCAAAAACAGTGAAATGCATAATTATTTGATTAAATACCTACATCCTTTCCTCTTAGAGACCAAGATTAACCCTTTCTGTGCCTTTCAATAAAATTAATAAGGTAACTAACATATACTTGTAACTTGTGTTCAGTTGTAGATTACTTATGAAACGCTATTAATAGTATTAGTAAGAACGTATAATCAAAATAACTGGTATACATGCTATTTTTGGCTACAATCTAGAAAGAATAAATTAAAATCTGGTTCCGCCGTTACATAGCTGCCTAGACTGATTGTATTTGTTTGAATACGAATTTAGAAACGATGCTTGGCACGAGCTTTTACGTTTGTTTATTTATAAAGCTAGACCATAACGGGGCTAAGAAGAACGTATAATATGTGTATTATGTAGTCCCAATGACGTGTTGTGGAGCTTTAAGTATGTATATGTGTAATCACACGCATGAATTACGTTCAAAAATATTTCTAAATTTATTAAATTTAGTTGGTTCTTAAGTATTTTTATAACACATAACAAAATACTCATTTGCCTTTTTATAATAATAGTAAGTTCCATTATTGCACCAATTTATTTTAAAGTCAAGAGGTCAGGAAGGTTACCGCCATCTCTTAAAACAGTGTTACAATAATATTACTTCATTTTTTCTGGTACAAAAATGCTGACGCATCATTAAAACATTACTGTTTTGAGAGATTGTGGTTACCCCCTGGAAGCTATTCATTAGTATCATAGCAACATTTTGAGTTACCCTAAAAATAAATCCTCTTTTTTTGTAGCTTAAAATATGGCTATAGTAAAAAAGGTACCTACAAAGTTGACACGTGTTTAAAGATATATATAAAACATAAAACTGCCCATTACGTTTTTAATTTCTTGTAATTAAAACCTTCAATGACAAAGGTTAAAACAATCAAATTAACCCATTTGTTTCTTTTATATTTTCAACACTATACAGAATTTTAATTTTAAGGAAAAGTTTTCAATGCAACACTGATAATTCTGATAGCAACATAAATAGTATAATATACTTTTAAGCTAATTTTAATTATGTAACAATTCGACACAATTAAAAACAGTTTATCTAACAATCCTATCTACGAAACATATATTTCAACACACAAAATGACTATGGGGTGATTTGGCCGTAGGAACCCACCGCGTGGGCTAGTGTTGGGTGGACAACTACTATCCTGAAGGATGGTTTCATAATAAGACTGACCATTGCTATAATTTGATTCGTTAGATTATAGCAATGGTCAGTCAATAGCTGCTCAAACATTTTTTTTCCCATAAATAATACAAATATAACTTTAATAGTTTGAGCGAGACAAACAAAGTAAATGCAAAAAAGTAAGGTATTAAGGGTCCTATTTCCAAAAAAAAAAATTTAAATCGAAAATTTATTTCAAGATTAGCTATCATCATTTATTAAGTTGAGTACACGTAAGTTATTATTAAAAATATATATTAGTTTTAGTTCAAAGAAAAATAAGTTTTTATTTGAGTAGCCTAAAAATACGACACATACACGTCACATAAACAAAAACAAAAATTCGCCCTATAGTAAAGCGTGTAGCGTGAGAATAACAGCCTAACTCTACGGACGATATGAAACTATGATGACGTAGACACCGTGTATATAGGCGCTTGCGCGACACTATATTAAATAGTCGAGAACGCGACACGCTTCAGGTCCTTTTGGATACGACCGAAAATAATTAGTGGGGGGTCCTGGCAGTGTTTCACAGAGAGGTAGGGTAGTGGTTCTTATATTAAATATTATTTTTAGCATAAAGTTTATATGTTATATATAAAGTTTATATATATTAATGTAATTTAGAAACTTGTTGCGGGGGATTTTATACTTATATATTTTTAATATATATAAAAATAGAGTACAGTCTATTACACTTTAGAATTTTATTATATTTGATTGTTGTAGTAATCGAACTTTTAATTTTTAATACCAGATTTGGGAAATAGAAAAATATTTATGATCAAGAAATTTTAAATATACAGGATTTAATTACACTTTTATTTTACTAGGTAAATAATTTTATTTTACCTTGTTTTCATATGAAGTTAAACCAGTATAACTATAGATAAGTACGTAAACATGGAGTAAAGGCTTAATGGAAGCCCTCTTTTTTTAGTACGCATGATGACAATATTCGAGGAATAGGTACTTGAGCATGTGTAAACTCAAATTATAATTTTCGAAAGAGTACCACTCAAACGAACAAATAGACGGAATTTGTTTTCAATCTAGGTAAATCATCAATTATCTAATTTTAGGAGTGTGAAGCAGGTAAAGATTTTGTAATGCGTTTATTAGCTTAAATAAAAGGAATTTGTTAAACAAACTCTTGAACCAATTTTAGCTGGCTAGTAGGTAAGCAAGCTAAGGGATTTACCTTCACTAAATGTTTTTTTTGTGTGCTTATGAACGTAACTAGTTCTGAACGTACTACTTCTGATAATTGGTTTACTCAGATTAATGTGAGATACTAATAGCGGTCAAGATAAATTATTTTTTGGATTGTAATTCATTTCACAGATTTTAACCAAAAAACGGTCTTCGTTTAAAAAAATACCAAGTATTACTGAAATTATTTTTTTATCTTTTAATCGCTTACTAATTGCTGACCATGTTATAATTCCAATAAACTATGCTCGGTGTAGTTTACTATAAGATATACCTACTTAATAACTAAAAATTTTTAAACTGATCTGCAAACAGCCTTTGTCAGTATTATTAAAACTGAATTATTATATCTAGTGGGGACTACTCTCTCCTAGCTAGATTAGCTCCCTATATAATACATCTAATGCACAAATTGCAATGTAGTGCAATCAAATCATTGCATTATTCAAACCACAGAGTGAAAGGTAATAGCCATATTTATGGGTAGTTAATATTATACTTAAATAATATAAATGGCTACGTTACATGCTTATTTAAATATTACACAAACAATTGTACGTAAATAGAACAAGCTACTTTAACCAAATACTCTCATTAAAAATGAGTAGTGTGTACAATTTACGCGTGTTAGGCAACAAATTAAACTTAAGTAGAATATAATTATTCTAAAGGAATATTATTATTCTATTTTAAAAGGACTAATGTCCTTTTCTGTTTTTATTTTATGTTCGCGTATTTAAACGGGTTGATTGAATGCATAAATTAATTGACAAATATACAGTGGTTTTATAATAACTTACTCTACGGAATCGACAAAAGAAAAATATTTTTTCCAAATTAACTTACGCAAACTGAAATTACACACAACAAACTAATGCCATTTAATAATAGTAACGCGGAAAACTTTATAGGGAAGTTAGTGCACAAATTAATCTATTAGTAAGCAATGTCGACTACAACCTGTAGACACAAGGTTTCACCTTTATTGGTGCATAGTCATTAACCTAATGATCATCTCAGGACGAAAGTATGTATCACTGACAACAATTCAGGAAATAGGGACGAAGGAATGTTCCAGTAACATTAGCCACATAGAATCGGTAAAATTCCAAAGGAACACAGACATTGTATTTCAATCCGCTAAGTATGCGTTTTACCTGATATTACAACTTATTATTAAATTACGCTGACAAAACACGATGATGTGAAACTGTTGCATGTTATTGCCAATTAAACAATATATTCGCGACGTAGTTATAATATTGCAAAACTTGTGAGCTTGTTTAATATTAAAACACTTTAAGTTTCTTTTACTAACTGAATACGTCTGTTCACTGTTGGCATTCATATTTTACCTGCGCATTTTACCCATAGTTAGTTGGTAGGTGACGCTATCTTCTAAATAATACGATGAAAATATTGCTAAATGCAATATGTCATGCCTCTAATAATGGTTTGAGACCTTATAAAGCATTAATTAAGACCCTTAGTCTACCAGTAGACCTTATGGCTGATACGTATACTTTTGTTAACAGGGTCCAGTTTTCGTTGGACAACATGAGCTACGCGGCGGAAAATGTGGTGCAAAGCAGCACATGGCCGGCAACAAGCCTGTTCTATATGCTTCTGGTGCCTACCCTGGTCTTGTGGTATGGCTACTGGAAGATGTCTAGGAGACACATGCTTGAACTTGCTTCCAAAATAAATGGGCCTCCCGGTTTGCCCTTCATTGGAAATGCATTGGACTTTTTAGGAGGATCCCATGGTAATTTGAATAAACGTATTATAATTTATTTATGAAAAAATATATATTTTACATATAACAGAATAAATAAATATATATTCTATTTTTGATAGTATCTTCTACAAACATGTGTCTTTGTCTCAAAACGACAGGTTACCTAGTGTTTATAACGTACCTGTTCAATGCCTAGTATCTACTCGTATACAGAGTTATTACTCTCCAAATAAGATTAGTTTATAGATATTAGGTAACTATTAAGGTTTAAGGTACTAGATAGTAGACAGGTGCGCTATCAAAACTAGGTAAAAACCATATTTTTATAACAATACAGTTCTAGTCTAAATTCATTACATACTAGTTTATACTGTTAGCCTACATAGTTCCACTACAAGGTATAGGCCTTATGTAGGACCACTGAGGTAGTTAATGATAAAATATATTTAAATAAAAAGTTAATAATGATATATTATGAAACTATAATGATACAATTTAACTTTTATCAACAGATATCTTCAAGAATCTAGTCGCTAAGAGTGCCCCTTACGATAAAGAAGGAGTTGTAAAGCTATGGATTGGACCGAGACTGCTCGTGTTTTTATACGACCCTCGGGATGTGGAGCTGATCCTAAGCAGCCACGTCTACATTGACAAAGCTGATGAGTACAGATTCTTTAAGCCATGGCTTGGAAATGGTCTTCTCATCAGTACTGGTAAATATATTTGCTCAATGTTTATATTATAATAATCTTATAAAGAAATATTTAATGTATAAAAATTGATAAAAACGAATTAATATCATAAATAAAGTGTAAACGTTTCGTATTTCGTACGATTATTATGAGGATAATTAAATGAAACTATTATATAGGCAAGTACCTATGGTGAGATGTATATCATATTTTGACATATCATTGGGGAAATAATATCAACTCAAATCAAAACTCAAAATATGTTTATTCATTTAAATCTGCTACAGATACTTTTGAATCGTCAATTTATTCTTTTTATTATATTTTTGTGACTTCTACCACCACAATTATATTTTAAAAAATTTTTTTTAGTTTCTATTTAAACTATCGCAGCCCACTGCTGGACATAGGTCTCCCCAATTTTTTAGTTTAACCATATTTATAAAATGTATTATTTTTAATAAGATTAAGTTTTTATTATCTTTATTGTAGCATAATATTTTTGTAATCATGTTATTTTATTCAAACAGTAGATTGTCGTCTAATTGCATCTATAAGACTATTAATTATCTTTAAAGGTGAACCTTTATCCGTGATCGGTAGGTTTTGTGGTGAGTTAATGACTTCTTCGAATGGAAATAATTTTAGTTGATAGGACAGTTATTCCGTGATTAACATTTTCTGTGTATTAAATTTATATATGAAGTAAAAAAAATGTTCTGGAAATATATAACAATTCCTATCATTTTTTTAGGTCAGAAATGGAGGTCTCACCGCAAACTAATCGCCCCGACATTCCACTTGAATGTTTTGAAAAGCTTCATTGATCTATTCAATGCCAACTCAAGAGCTGTGGTGGATAAATTGAAGAAAGAGAGTGGCTCTTTCGACTGTCATGACTACATGAGCGAATGCACTGTTGAGATTTTACTGGGTAAGGATTGTTTTTTATGTTTCTAGTATCATGATGTGTTATGTAATTTAGTGTCTTCGAATTTACCCTGACTACGTAATCAGTTATATATTTTGGACAAGGTTTTCCTCAATTACTTGAGGGGTTTTCGACCGTAACCCGTCGCACAGATTCAATGCGAATCCCGTTTGGTGGCAAATTATTTATATTTTTAAAGAGTGAGCTTATATTATTTTTGAAATATTTATTAAGCAAACAATGGTAGCCTCAACAATTTCGGACTAGCGTGTAAACTTTAAGTAGGTTGTTGGATTATTTTCTTTCTCGTTATTCGAACGTACGTATTTCATATAATGTAATGATAAGATCAAAACAAAATGTATTCGGTCAGGCGAGTCTCTATCTTTATGTGTGAAGCATACTAAAGACGAAGTATTCGATCAGAATGACAAACTTGGCTTTGAGTAGGGTCTCGTTCATTGAAACTGCTGTTCATTGCGCTATGACTGTAATTTAAAGTAAGTTTACTTTTTGAGCTAAAAGATTTTAAACGACCGTAACTAAAATAATTCATGGCTAAAATATACAACGTAAAAAGTGTATGGCAATAAAAATGACAAAATTATGTATGTCAATGGCAAGTTAAGTTACAAAATATAAAACTACAAAGAGAGTTAGTTTAGTAGTAAGCGTAGGTACTTGCATTTACAATATGTCGAAAGTAAGGACAAAAAAAAGAAATCAAAAGGGTGCCATATTTTAAAAAATTGAAAATATTATCCGAAGTCTGATTTGTATGTAATAAAAAAAAGAACAAATACATACGACCTATTTATAGATATTGTCAAAAGCAATTTTATTTACTACTTCCAAAATATCGTTAAAACGTGTATGAGATCTCAAATGAGATTTTAAATATTGAGTTCAATCGATTTT
>PQWD01002039.1:0-21493 GCA_019425675.1 Leucinodes orbonalis | reverse complement strand
GGCCAATCCGCTCGACATGGCCATTGCACCCTATACGGATAGGCTCATGCCCCACGTTGGGGACGTAGAATGAGCTGATGATATGATGATTTTCATTTATTATGTGGTAACATTTTGTGTCATGGAAATAGTACCTTGGTAATATTATAATAGAATATAAATAATATTTTTTATAATTCTTCTTCTAATAATACTTTTAAAAGTACTTTATATTTACATTTAGGTACTGCAAAAAATTACTTTGCTTTTAATTTAAATTTATTTTTTGTATCGTTTTAACTTTAATTATTTTAAGTTAAAAGTGTAAAATATATGAATTTCTCACATTCTAATATTGTTTCATGTGATACCAGTACCAAAGATAACATTTAATTCCTTTCTTTCGTTACTACAGGTCGCAAGTACGCCATGTTAAAATTGAAGATCATTCTTTCCACCATCCTAAGAAATTTCAGAGTACACTCTGACCTTAAAGAGTCTGAATTCAACCTTCAAGCCGATATTATTCTGAAGCGTGCCGAAGGTTTTAAAGTACGTCTTGAACCAAGGAAAAGGGCAGCTAAGGTCTGATTTTAACTTAAGTTACTAAAACCTAACTCTTAGGAAAAATTAAGAAATGAATGTAACTTTAGGTGACGAGCGGGAACTACCCATATTAAGTCTATGTAACCATTTACATGTGCAATATGCATAGGTCACCTTTCTGTATTTATTTTTAATCCTCAAGGTGACCCATTGAAACGCCATATTTGTTTTGTTTATTAAATTTACAACATCGCTAATAAGTAGCCAATTTTAAGCTCTCTATGAATACCCGTAATAACTCCAATAAAAAAATATATTTAATTTAGATATGTGCGTTTAGAAGAAATATTTAATGTAAGAAGTATTGTCATTAAAATTTTTGTTAAAATATACATTAGCAAATACACACTTGTATGCATATGTGATCAAACTCTGTACCTAAAATATAATCGAAATCGTAATTGATATACGGTGGCAGACAAAACGGGTGTGATGTCGGTAAAAGTAAAGCAATAAGTATTGCTCAAGTTAAACTATTACCTAAACTTAATTGTAAATAGCTAAATAAGTAATTTAAGTTTTTGTGATTTACGATTAATTTGGTAAAAAAATAAATAAAAAGTCCGGATTTGTACACCGTGTTTTACTTACCCTTACATATGAGCAGATATCATTTTATTAATGTGTATGATTAAAAGTTTGCTAGTACGCGGCGGAATTTGAACCGCACCCTGCAGATCGGAGGGCAACAGTCCATACCAATGAGCCACCGACGCTCTTGTTTGTAAAGGCATAAAATACACAAATTATAATTAATCATCATTACCATTTCGACAAGATTCTCGACTCCAATCACGGGTAAATTATTTTGGTGATTCCTTTAATTATCATACACTTCCTAAATTATAAGAATTCATAGACATGGTGTGGTCAAGTGGCCGCCTAATGTGGTCGTTGTGCTGTGTAGACACCTCCGTGAAATTTTTTGGATCTTTTTTAATCTTCGAATTCCATTAGCTGCTTAACCTTATTTTGAATACAATCTTAATAGCACAATACAAAACAAAAAGTTGTTGTAGTCTGTTTGGTTTACGTACATCAGCACCAGTATTTTTAAAACAGTAACAATTGAGATTTGCTAGTGGATTCAAACTAATATTTACTTTTTTTTTTGATGATTCAAAAGTGTCTTCTGAATACTTACTTGAATAAAGGAATTGTTGAGTTAATAGTGAATACAAATTGCTGGAATCAGTGGTAGATTATATTTAACACGTATATGTGTTCTAAACTAATTACAGTTTAACTCTGGTTACCCCTGTTACTACCATTTAAAATAACTTACTGCTGATGAAAAATCCCTAACCAAATGAGGGGTACTTAACCCGCAGCGCTGATCCCATGAAAGTTGGAGTTGCACATGACGCCTTAAAAACGATATTTTCAGATATCGTTTTTAAGCCGTCATTACCTATTCAATAAAAGAATACATCACATGCGATAAATAATAATGTGGCAATTTCAGCGACAGTCCAAATTGTAAAATAAAACAAGATTATTATAGATTGCCTTATTTATTATACGAACACTACTTAATAAGCGTACAGTATTGTAGAGAAATAACGTACAGAAACACATTTACCTTCTCATACCGAACACAAGAAACCATAATCGAATACATGTTATATATGTTATTATAAACACCAGGCTTTTATAATAATTAACATTTATGAAAGTCACCTTACAAATTATATAAAAATATTAAACATGGACACCGCGAAGGTTGCAAAAAGTAGATAGCTATTATCTTTTTGTTTACACATGATTCCAGTCGTTTGAGAAAAATATATAGTGCTCTACTTCTCATCTTCGTAGACTACAGACTTTGTATGGGTTGTGTAGCTACTACGTAGAATTCTAATGTCTTCGATTGTACCAGTTCTGCCTAGAAGTCCATCATCCGATTTTTCAATTTCCAAACCCGACTGGTGCATGTTTAATTGCATTCTATGAATCAAACATAGTTTATGTTACTTGAATAATTTCTTATTGATTCAAAAATATGACCTACGTTCATTTAGGAATGGAAATCAATTTCACCGGCCCGCTGTGTATCTACGAATGAGGTGAAACGCCAACAAGTACTGAAGCATCATGCCAGATAATGGCAAAAATACCAATAACGAGAGTTCGTCAGTGGGACTAGGCACCGATACAGGCTAAGCTACTAAGGCCACGTAAAAACGTCCAAACACTTCTTGATCGAAAGAGTTATTTCGATTTCGCAATAAGTATAATAGTGTAGAAGGTAGACTCAGTAAAGTCGTCTAGGACGCAATAATTTTGTCTGTTAGACATACAGGTTTTTTATAGATTATTCTTATGGAACACTTAATTGACCAAATGTATCTGATTTCTAATAGATTGATTTTTTAATATTTGATTTAAACCAAAATTTTTAATATTTATATTACTTTAATTTTGAATACTTTGTATTGGATTTACTAGGTGGTAGATTCGGTACGGACTTACTGAGTCGTCTAAGTAAATACCACCGCAGTGCCCAGATATCATCCCTTGAAATGGAAGTGTTTTGCACTTGAGATGAGGGCACTGTCGCTAGTAATATTATCTGGTATAACAGACTTAACATCTATTGTCTCGGGTGACGGGCGCAGTGTGACTGTCATGGTCAGGAGTATCACTTATCATCAGGTGAGCATCTGCCCGTCCTGTACACATTGTAACACAAAATGTTTAAAAGAGTGACTATCGATTTTTGCGTAAAAGATTTATTTGAATAAAAAATTTTTGATTTGATTTGAAAAATGTGTCCTGTAATATCTTTTCTGCGTCTAATATTTTAATGAATATATATGAATATTTAGTTCGGGTATTATACCTTAAAATATCTAGCGGGGTCCGATTATGCTTGGGACATAGACAAGGCACAAAATCGTGGCGTTTCTTCTTAACCCACCAGCCGGCGTAGGACAGCTTCCACTCAATAATCTTTGTCTGAGCCACGGCGCACACACTGGCCTCGCGCAGAAGGTTGAAGTAAGATGCCATTAACTCTTGACCTGTGGTTTTATGGTAATGTAGATTTAACTAGAATAGGGATGACTGACAAAACCACATTACTTCCTTGTTTTTTAACTATGATGTCGCATCGTATGTAATTAAAACAAACCATTTAAATGTATTGAATTTATCAAGATAATCATAGATAACATGCATTCTAGATGTCAATTATGATTTCAAAGATGCTGCTTAAAATGATTTTACCGAAAACAATTCAGAATATTAGTAATAAATCAGTCACAAGAACAATCTTCCCGTGACCTCAGTAGCTTAAAAGTCATCAAAACGTTGTGAGTATAACAATAATTCATTAACGTGATTTAATACTAAAGTAATAAAAATATTAATTAATTGAAAAGTAATAATAATAGTATAATTATTTGCAAATAAATAATGTGTCGACATACAGATATAAATTCACAAATGCATTAAAATATTAAATTTATTGACATTACATTGTTTATATTGGTTAATGTGTTTTCGAATTTTCGAAAATATATGTACGTTATCCGACGCTCTTACGGTGAAAGAAAACATCGTGTGGAAACCTGGGCTCGCCTGCGAAGAGATTCGTCCAATCCGTACTGGCCCCCGTGGAGGACTAAGGCCTAATGTGTTATACGCAATAGAGGATACAGCGTGAGGTCACATCTCCATGTAAACGTAAGTTGTTTGTAAATAACCGGAATATTAACGATTCAGGCTTGTCGTCTTTGAATGTGGGCAAATTAGCTAGTACATTGCCCCTGCCCAAAGGTGGGAGCAAAATTCCATGTGGGCTGAACTTACGCGTTTAAAGTTGTTAGCGATGGTCCGACATTCGGTTCGACTTACACAAAGCTACTAAGAGGTAAGTTGGGCCTTATCATACAATTGACTGAATTGGACACTGTTTAATATATCAAATTGATAGTAGCTGGATGAGGAAAGTGGGGGTTGCAAAATCTGCAAATATTGCGCTTAAGTATAAAGTGAGAGAGATATCATTTAATTTACCAGCGGATACAGCCATCATTAGTCTCGCCTGCTCCGCTTCATCCTCATATATCTCATTTTTTGGAGATTGAAATAAAAATCCTTCACCGCTCGGAACTCCATTTTTCGTGATTTCCATTGATATACTTGGCTGAAAAAATAACATTTTGTACCTTTTCCAAAGCAATCCTGGCATAGAAAAATTTCATACTCGTTTTAAGATAATTGATTTACCTATAGATAAATTTCAATCCGATATTAAAACCACTTTAATGAAAAAGAAACTACTATGATATAGAAGATTAAAAGATAAGGATTGTTAGACATGTTGATTCCACGTATGCACCATTATTATTTTTCATTACATTTTTATTAACTTTATTTCAAAGTTTTGCAAAGTGCGTAATTTTATATTATTTAATTTGACTTTTTTCTTATTAGGATTGTATTATGGGAACTTTGATTTATATAAAAAAAAGTATATTGTAACATTTGATTATATATTTTTTTAAAGTAACTACTGAGTTTCTTGCTGGATTCCTCTCAGTAGGCAACAACAGTCCGAACCAGTGGTAGAATTAAATACATTTATACTTAAATGTTCTATTAGGACCTATATTTAATAAATACATTTTGTTTTTATATTTTGAGGCAGCATCAACTCAACTTTACTTGTAACAAAAATACCTATAACTTTTGTATTGTTTTCTTTTAAGCTTGGCTTCTTCTAGTCGGGACGGGACGTAAATGAATGGTTAAATAATGCTTAATTTAAGGCAAAGCAACTTTACACCAACTTAAGCGTTGCTTATTGATTACTTAAGCTGTTACACTTTACATTGAAACTAATGCAAGGACATGATTTGGTAGATGTATATGATTTCTGCTAGATGGTACACAAATATAAATATCTTCGACTACGACTACGAATTGTTATCTACCAAAACGTGGTTAATTTTGCGCCGTTTAAAAAACAATAACTCTTTTTATATTAATAATAATTATTTTTTATTTTTCTTTATTTATCTTAATTTCAATTATTATTTTATGAGTACCTATACAAATATATTTTATAACTCATCATCATCCTTGAGCCAATTTAATACACATAACACAATCATAGACGAATCTCGTCATTGAGGGGTTCGTAAAGTGCTCTTTTATCTAATGCATAAAATATGAATAAATTTGTATTTATCAAACTTACTCTTTGAAATGTAGTGCCCATGAAACACGCGAAGGCCTCGGACAAATGCTGCGTGCCGAGCTCAGGCCTCTCTCGCCTCAGATGCAGCTCTCCGAGCAGGTGTAGCGCGCGGCCGAGTTGCCGTCGCAAGCCGTGCTCCATTGCTAGCGCACCCATTTCCGTGAGCAACTTCGCCGCCATTTCGTGATCACCCATCCTTCATAAAGTATTTTTTATGACATTAAGTGAACGGGACGGTCAATTTGCTCACCTAGTGGTAAGTGATACGTATGATCATGTTTACACATACAGTGTTGAAGGATAATAATAGCAGGTAGTCATAATTTCCCATCAACACTGCCCTGCGCCTGCCACCCGAAACGACAGATTTTATGTCTCATATTCGGAAATTTTATTAGCTAGTACAATTTACGGGACGAAAACTGACACTGCTTTGAAACATAGCTAGACGACTCAGTATCGATTCTACTGCTTAGTAAAGTTGGTCACTTTATTATTTAGCTGCCTAAATATTTTTAAGCCAATGAAAAGCAAACGAGTAGGCGATTCACCTGATTGTAAGTGATATCGCACCCATGGATACTAAAAACTGTTATCCCAAAGAAGGTACACTTGTATTGCCTACCTTAGAAATGGAGTCGTGTATGTGGATATGGAAGAGAAGAGGGAATTTCGGGCATCTGGTAACGCGCGTTGTTTCACGTCTGTTTTCTATGAAGCCGGAGTATCACTCAGGCCGAGCCAGCCTTACCATGCGGAACCATGGATCCCCACATTTAAATCAATTGCACACATGCCTCCTCTATTTATTTCCACGCTGACATAATATCCTAAGCACTCAAAATCCATCGGCTACTCGCCACCTTAACTAAATGTATTATAAAGTACGCACGCTATCCAATTGTATCCTATCATAGTTTACTTTAAACCTATTGTCATACCTACATACCATCAAAGTAGCACGTTGTATTAAACACCAGCTTATATTAGAAAGTCTAATTGATAACAGTATAATGTAAACTATAAAAAAGAATATTTATGCATTGTCAAATACGCATTAGCAATGTGAACTATAATGTTGTCATTAGAAAACTGTAAACTTGATAACTAAACTAATGAATGATTTTTTTTAATTTTAAAATTATGTTAAATACTTGGACATTTTTATTTGTCTCAAACTTGTACCGCTTAGATTTGCTAGCACAGCAATGATATTTAAATGCAAGATTGTATGTTTACAGTCAAAAGGGCAATATTTTTTGCTCTTCATTTTAATTATCACATTTTATGTGACCAAAATAAAAAGAAAGCAATAATGCAATTCAAGTTCACCTAATTATTTCAACTAATCAATGTCATCAAACACGATCGTAGGATATTCTATTTATGTTTTTATTTTTGTATATTAATGGGCAAACAACACTTTGTATATAATTCAATAAGTATAATGTATTAAATTGAAATGGAAAATTTGACGACAAAGTGGGAGTGAACCATATTATAACCATCCGACTTCGATAATATGTAAATCAGGACTGATTTCCTTAAAACTAAACGATTTTGGTGCTCGCTGATACGGATCATCGTACGTACCTATGCTTTTTTTTGTTGAGTTTAAACTTAATTTAGTTGGTTTCGTAGGCGTATTGCACACAAAATAAGGAAACCTTATATAACCTCTGCATAACAGCAGCAAGGTGCATTCTTGTTTCACATAAGCCTTCAATGTTCTCGCTCTCGGTATGAATCTTGAACGCCCTCTCAAATGTTTTCTGAGCGTTGTTCAAGTTGTTCATCATTAGTTGGCAAACGCCGATTTCTATAATGGCTTCTGCAGTTTTGTTTATGTCCTCCGCTATAAAGTAAACGGTAAGTTGTTTACATACATAAAAAAAATACTGTAATATGTGATGTGGTGTAATGTTAAAGAAACATTTATATGCGTATTTCGAGGTATATAGTTTCGGTTTTCAACATCTGGAATGTGTACATTTTGTATGTTAGTGAAAATAGCCTGACTGACATTCATAGCTTAACAAACCTGTAACAGGTATTAAGTGGTTTTCAATTTTTTTTTATTAATATTAAGTTTTCCAGCAACATCTTGGTATCATGATCATCCGCCTTTAACATCCCACGTAAGGTGCCTGTCTGTAGCTATCTTTCTGTACAGACAATCAGGTGAGTCCACCTGATTGTCAGAAAACAGTTAATTACAAACTGAAATATTGCAAAAAAATACTTTATCTTCTAGTTTTTACGTGAGATGTGAACTCACAATCCTCGGATTACGTAGCGATCGACAAAACTAACGGCACTCAGATCACTTTTACCACAAAGGCAAGTTATCTTGGCCTGTATGAACAAGTTGAAATCAAAATTGTATTAGACTAAGTGGAAAAATACCCTTGCATTACGAGAATTAAGTCGATTTACGATTCTACTTAGGTTTGTAATCACCAATAAATTAACTTCATTGTGCTTGTTTCCGTCAATGTAATGATAACTCGATCTCAATGTAAGCACTTTTGCCATGTAGTTAAGACATGACTTGAAATTGTACTATGTTGTATGGCTATATGTTTGAGTAAAGCTGTAAGATTGAGACATCAGTTGTTGTAACTAAACAAATTTTAGTTATCACGAGT
This sequence comes from Leucinodes orbonalis, assembly GCA_019425675.1. Classification (NCBI taxonomy): domain Eukaryota; kingdom Metazoa; phylum Arthropoda; class Insecta; order Lepidoptera; family Crambidae; genus Leucinodes; species Leucinodes orbonalis. The sequence goes on along the minus strand of PQWD01002039.1, from coordinate 13,054 downwards.
ATTTTAAGTAGGTGTAATGAAATTATAGTCTGAATACATTTTGATCAGTGTTCTGGTGACTAAATTATCCTATTCGAATGCGTTTGGAATGTTGAATCCAGTCAGTACAAACATTTATGCATGGTATGTATTTTGGTATCGATTTTGTGTGTGTATTCTTTATTATTCACCATCTTTGGCTCTCCTCTCTGCAAGACGGGAAAGCCTTTCAGCCTTAGATGGATCCTTCTTCTGAACACTTCTTGCCTTAGCCAGAAGGACTCTGTGCAACTGAATCGCAGTCATTGCAAATACTGTATCAGAGGGCACTTGCTCACCCTCCTTCTCTGCCTCGTACAATGGCCAGTCCTGTGACAGTTTTTTTTCTTATAAAAATTTGCAAACTAAAGGTTTTTTAGATGTATTTCAAAATATTACAATACAGCTTTTACACTAAATATTTATCATATAATGGTTATGTTTAATGTACATATACATTTGTTATTGATTATTATACAAAATGCCTAATCAGGGCAGTCGAAAATCGGAGCCTATAGATTAGTAAATTAGTTTTTCCGACATCGACTACCGTTTGGCGGTATGAAAAAGACCTTGAATGAAAAGATTATTCAGTTTTTTTGTATTGGATTAGATTTTACTACAAATAATGATTTATACTAAGGTTATGATTGAGTGCTTTATATGCAGTAAAATACACCAACAAGAGCAAAGAAATCGAATATCGGAATCCTACAGGTTGTCAAACCGGTCTTTCTAAATCATCTATCTTGAACAATGAGAAAAACAAAGGATGAATACCATTCCTCTAATTAACTATCAAAAAATTTACAAGTTACATTACCTTTCCAATGNTTATTGTGAATACAGAATAACTTACATTTATTTGTATATTATCTATATTTGAAATCCCTAAATAAATATTAAAACAAATATTTTTTTATTTTGTCAAAAAACCTACGTGTTAAAAATGATGCAATATTTTAAAGTATTGTGTTTTTAAGATATAGCGGACAAACTCCTCTGACGGTAAATGACACGCGCTACCCATGTATATTTGCAATACCAATATATTTAATTAATATAATTGTTGTATATATATTATGATAAATCTCCGTAGGTGATAATAATGTCCGTCAAATTTTTTTTGCTTATTTTTGAAATAATAACAAAAAAAACAACTTCTTATTATGTCATGAATATAGTTGAGTTTAAATGATTGTCAATTATTGTAAAACTTATTATGTAAGTTCATGTAATTCGTTCTTCAATATATATACAATATTAGTTTTACACTCAGCAGATTACAAAAGTCCGGTCTGGTTTGATATTAAATCAGGACTATAATTAAGGCATCGCTTAATCATGTATTAATGTGCATAAAATACTGTTATTAAATTTGCTAAGTGTATGTTATTGTTGGTTGTCCAAATAATAAAATAAATTATGTTATTTCGATGTACTTAGTTAGTAAACAGTATTGTTATTGTTTCCATTATTTATTAAGGATATTACTTATTGACAAAATTATCACGTTCTAATACAAAGTAAAAACTTATAAGTATGCAAATGATTTACAGATCAAAGATCAATTGGCCATTTCAGTTAAAAATGTTATTAATATTATTTTGATTAATACAGCAATCGCGTATTGTGATGTTGATTAAATGACAACAAATCACATAAAAAATACCATATAAAGTAATGAAACGTAGCACGGTAGATTTGTCACATTGTTGTGAAAAAAATGTTGAACATAGTATCATTATATATACTACTACACAGTTTAATTAGAAGTAACTATACGTCCGAGTAGCATGGTAGAAATACACATATTTGTTTTACAAAATAAAGTTGTTTAGTGCTAACAAGTTTGCAATAAAATAGAGGGCTTAGACATATAAGTGTAAGAGGAGAATTATTATTAAGATTTTCCTCATGTCGATCTTTGCCACATTACTTCCTCTACGTAAACGCTATAATCATATAAATCCGTATTCCTATTTGAATAAGCATCCATATAATAACTTCGACCTTTCTGAAACACAGTAATTTGCTAGCAGGTAATAATATCATTACTATTTATGATTATATCATTCTTGCCAGTTCATTAAACATATAATTTTATGCCAATCAATAATTTTGAGTAATATCTTTGGTTAATTTTTTTATTTAATAAGTTGGTACACGAGCAGCTCGTAATATGTTCAACAACTATGCATCTGTCTGCCATTCGCAACTTCAAAGGAACAATGCGTTGCCGACCTTTATTGAGAGGAAAAAGGGAGGGGAAGTGAGATTTTGCGTTTCCATTAACCTAACCCTCTGGACAAAGCGCTGTTTCACGCCAATTTTCTGTGAAGCCGTAGTATCACTTCGGTCGAGCCTGCCCATTCATGCCGAAGCTCTCCCACAATCTGAAGGCGATGTGGGTACATAGCTTTCATTCACTGTATTGCCTTACAAGCTGTACTTTTTTATTTAACTCCGGAAAACCAGACACAAAATAAAATATGTCGTGTCTGGCGCTTTAAAGCGTCATTGGCGGTCAAAGAGTTAATATTGCAATCGTTTATTCATAACAGTTGTCCTCAGTTAGCATTTGACTGTTTTTTTTTTCGGAGTGACGAGTGAACGAGTCAGCCAAATAACTGGATACAAACATAAACATTTAGACGAACATCACAAGTTAGCGTGATTTTTTAGGACCCCTAGAGTATATTGTGCGAGAAAGCTGCCATTCACCACTTAACTAGGTGGCTTGGCCTGTCTATTGTATTGCTAACCTACCTTAATATCATAACCCCTTAACTTTGAGTTTCCGAAAAGGAACTCCTTATAATAACTATATAAGGAGTTCCTTTTCGAACGTGTATGTACAAGTATACTCAGCACTCAGGGCTGCGTAGGTGCTAGCACATCCGATCAACGATTATGCAAGTCAAGCAACTATGTAATACTCAGACATCGGATGGATGGCCTAAATCATTACGTCACGTTCCGAAATGCTATGAAAGTGGTTGTAGACCGTTGGCCCATATTAGGAGCATAGTCGTTAACACACCGATCCGCATTAAAACTCGCGTTGGGTTCTGTCTGAATCTTCTCATTCATAAACATGCTGTGTGGAAGGCCTATACCCTGCTGTGGGACTTCAAATCTAGTTAATTGTTTTATATAATAAGGCGATAAAATCGAATGCTTATTATTTGTAAGTGTATTTAGTTGAGTTAGCGACCTATTTGGTGTAATGGTCGAGACGTCATTACAAACATTTGAGTGCATGAACATGTCTACTTATAATTGGTCTGGATGGTTTCTATGTATTATATGTATGTATTTCCAAAAAAGAGTGTATATAAGTATGATTATCCGTTGTTCAGTACCTATAATACAGGCTTCACGCTTATCTTTGGGCTAGATGGCGCTGTGAGAATGTAAAAAAATAGTTCATAGAGTGTTTTGTTTCAAAAGAGTACCATTTGTTAGACAATAATAATATCTTATTGTAAGACTCTTACATTTGTCGAGAAGGAACTTCGCATAGTGATATTTGCAGCAAGCTTTCTGTCGGCCTCCATCAATGAGGTACTGGCTGGAGACAGCTATGGCGGCTAAGTAGAACTTTTCGGCCAGCCATAGAATACCCTTCCCACGTTCAGCATAACACAGGGCTAAATTGAGTAGCACCAAGCATTCCTTTTTTGTATTACCTAAAATATTAGATGCTTTAAGTAAAATTATTGGAGCTTTTAAAATATATACGTCAAAACTTTTAACAATAATGTAGAATAAATTTCAACAAAAAATCTTCCTACTTGGTATGTACGCAAATTTTGGTTGTGTGCCTCTAAGAGCCAACAAGCTTTTGGCTTGTTAATTTAACGTTACCAATTAGTTAGGAATTTTAAATAACTAATACACAGTCTCTTTTAACCTCTTTTAGTCCATTGCCGAACATGGTCTTCCCCGTTTGGTCCTTCGCTTTGCTCACCTAGCCTTCACCAACGACCTTTATTAAATTGTCGTTCCATCGACGCTTCGTTTGTCAATTCAGCAGTCTGCCTTTTTGGGCAGGAGGCGTCCTATGCTACGCTTAACAAGATACGATCTCCCCGCTCCAACGATCATCCGTTCTGCGACATACGTGACCGGCCCACAGCCACTACAACTTTTTGATCCGCCGAATAAAATCATTTGAATTTATAGGTATATTATTTATAATGTATAGTATTGGATGTAGACTTACCTTTGTCTCTTTCTTTTTCAGCCTTTTGCAATCCATCACAAATATGTTCCAAATAATCAACCCTTTTTCTCAAGTCTACAACTATTCCAATTTCGTCTTCAGCCAAAGTTGTATATTGTCATAAATGAGGTCCTGTAGGTAATTTGAAGATTCAGTATATCCTGCCTCTTAACTCTAAAATAAGGCATTCATGTAAAGGGAATTTCCTCTGAAACCCAAATTAAAAGTTACGGTGAAAGCATTTTCTTGCGAATGTCGTATATTTTACACAAAGCTGCAAATTTCATACACATTGTTTGTTGAATATAACTGCTTTAAAAACCTTGCTGCTCGTATCCAAAATGACCGTCAAAAATATTTAAAATAATTCGTGTGCCAATGCAATTTTGCAAGAAACGAAATTCGTTTAAATCAGATTATGTTAAAGGACTGTTTTTTTTTTATTTTTGAAATAAATGCAAATGGGAGTTAGTATTTGAAGAATGTACATATAATTCTGAAAATTTTAAAGTACGTGTGGGGTATATATGTGGCGCTCCTCCAGATTGGAAAATAGCAGTCCACACTACTGAGCCACTGACGCTCAAAAATTTATACATGTTTTATCCAAAAAGAGCAACGCACGAAAAAAAAATAGTATGAGAATAACGGACCTTCTTATCTTCGCATCAAGCATATCCAAACTAAACAAGGCTTTGTTTTCAAATTTTCTAAACTAGTTTTAGTCATACAAGCCATCAGCTTAGGTAACTGCCTTCTTTAAGGGCTCCTTGGGATGCCATAGTGTTTATTTCTCAAAATTTATCTCTTTCACTTAAATATCCTATACTGGGTATAAAGCACAGAAAAAGTAATAACAATATGTAATTGTCACGATGATTTATTTTTATCGGTGTCAAAATGTCAACCACTTTTCAGCCAGTAGCGAACTGTTGCGAATTATTAGCTAACTACCTATAAACCATTTGCTAACCATAATAAAATACGTGATCTAATTACCAACAAGGTTAATTGGTCTGATTCCAGGTGAAGAGTGTAATCTAGTGTAACCATTGAGTGTAATGCATATGCACCTGCTATTCTTGGACTTTCTAACTTTATATATAATTTTAAAATTACCGTATAAAACAATAATTTATTGAATCTCGAACAAAAACCACTAATGTTATTAGTGACGGATTATGAAACGACTCAAATAAAAAAAACGAAATTAAAATAACATTACTTATATTAAAACTAAGTTAACTGTTAAAAAAGACAAAAAATATACATAATCAATATTTTCTCTGCTAGGAATCGAGTAATCTTTTGATTATTTGAAAATGATAATATAATCATCATTTCAAATAAACAATATGTGAAAATCAAGTTATATATTGATGTGTATAAAAAAATCTAGTGGATCAAAAAACAAATTAAAAATATCGGTTATGTGTTTACGTTATTTAAACCAATCGCAGAGATCCGTAGGAAGGTTATTTATAAGCCGTGGAATAATGTAACTCGTGTCCCTCGTACTTTGTTTGCACGACGCGTTACCATTCTATGGCCAAAAACCGCGCGTCTGCAAACACGTTGCTTAATTTCGTCATTTAAATCTACATTAAAAAGTTATTTAAAATAGTACGAATTATAGCACACTTTTGGACTTTACATTTCAAGTTACACTGACTATCATCAAGTCACAAATATTGCTTATACATAAACAGGAGGAGTTTCTCACTTGTAATGATTTAGTAAAGTATCGAACAAGGGTCGCGCTTATATTACATAAATAATCTTGTATAGTTTCCCTTGTTATTTTTTACGACTTATCTTGTTAAGTTTTATAGGTTCAGGCCTTCGTCAATAGGGTCGCAAAAGGCACTTTATTTGCCACTTAAATACTAGTCCAACATTTTTCGTAGCAGAAAGGATACTTTATCATTTTGCTTCTTGATTTAATATCAAGCTTTTTGTCTAAGGCTTAGTATACAGATTTCAATAAAATCATTATTTCCACTCGTTTATTGCTTATAACAATATGTATTGTTTTGGTTTTATTTATTTTTATTATTTTTATTTTATTTTATTTTATTTGGGATAACAAACAGCTCACAATGAATCCTTAAAAATAATAATACATACATTTGTGTTTATTATTGTGATGCCCACACCGTTATCCTCAGATTATTAAAAAGTGGTACTCAATTCATTGTTATCGAGGAATGTAATTATAATTTACAATTTAGTGGGCCTATTAGGTATTGAAAAAACTTTAACAGTAGGAATTCTAACATCTAAAGAAAAAAAAATCATCTAAATATACATATTTAAGTTGAATTTAATGACTTACACAAAGCGCGCGTAGCATTCCTCCTAAAAGAATGCTCAGAGTCTGCTAATATGTCAAGGTCCATAAAAGTCGTATTATATATGTCCGCCATCCGGGCAAGCGGCGCGCGCGCGCCGGCGTTGGTCCGGCGCGCCGGGGTGTGGAACAGCCGGGGCGCGCGCGTCTCTCGACGGTGCAACTTTCGCGGAATCAAGTAATTCAAATTACTATTCAGACCAATACACTCGTATTTATTATTACATATTTTGTATAGTGTCATGGTACTTAGTAGTATGCGCCTGTTTTCCAAGCTAAGCATATTATATTTTTCTAACAGTTTAGTATAATCTTGGCATATTCGATATTGTTTAAAATTAATTATTTTCAAAAATTTACATTGTATTCGCTCCAGCTGTTGTATATACTTTTTATATAAAGGATTCCAAACGGGTGTGGCGTATTCTAATTGAGAACGTATTAAAGATTTAAAGAGAAAGATTAAAGTAGAGGAACGCTTGAAGTCACATGAAGATCTCACTATGAAACCATACATTCTAAGTGCCTTGTCCGTAATCGAATCAATATGACGATCTAGGTGTAACTTTGAATCCAACAGTACTCCCAAATCTCTAACAAATTCAACTGACTTTAAGAGTACGTTTTGTAAATTGTATTTATTAGGAATAATGTTTTTATTTTAGAAAAAGTTATTTGATACATTTAGATATATTAAGTTGGAGTTTGTTTTGGGTGCAAAAGTTTGAGAATCTATTTAAATCTGATTGCAGCAGTTCAACATCATTTAAGTTATTACAAACTTTGAAAATTTTTAAGTCGTCCGCGTACATGAGAAAATTAGAGTGCAGAAAGCATGATTTGATATCGTTAATAAATAAATTAAATAGTAAGGGACCGAGAATCGATCCTTGGGGGACACCTGATGATATGGCAACTAAACCAGACGTAAAGCCATTAATCACCACTTTTTGAAATCTATTAGTAACATATGACATAAACCACCGCAGCAAATCTCCACGTATCCCATTAAACGCAATTTTTTTTAGCAATATATCGTGATCCACCTTGTCGAAGCATTTTTGAAAATCAGTATACACTGCATCAGTTTGTTTACGTTGATCCATGTTTTCGAATAATTGGTTAGTAAATAACATAAGATTAGTTGTGGTTGACCTACGCTTAACAAAACCATGCTGTTCAGGTATAATTACATTGTGTAATAATGGATAAATAATGTTATGTACTAGGCGCTCAAAAAGCTTCGACATTACAGAAAGAATTGAAATTGGACGATAGTTCTCAACGTCATGTTTGTCACCACTTTTATAAACAGGCGTCACGTGAGCGTGCTTCCAAGTGACGGAAATACACCCTCCCCAAGCACCTATTATAAATAATATGAAGTGGTTCTGATACAGCTTCCGCTGTTGATTTTAAAAATATTACTGGGATACCATCCGGGCCAGGCCCCTTAGATATATCCATTTTTCCCAATTCCTTAATTATACTCAGTTTATCTATTTGTATATATGAAATGGATGGTGCATCAGCCGACATTGATGACGGCGGCTGCCAGCTTTTTGTGTTCAGTGTTGATGGCTCATAGACTGATTGAAAATATGTCGCGAATAAATTACTTATTTGGGTGGGATCACTAGACTTTAAACTTTTATAGTACATTGTGTCAGGAATTGTTGATTTACCTTTACGATTAGCTATGAATGACCAGAAATATTTAACATTCACAACTATACTGTCTTCAACCAATTTTACGTAATTAAAATAGCACTTACTACATTCGACTTTAAACCTCTTACGGTGGATAGAAAATGCCTCATATGCTGAGGTACATTGATACCTTTTCCATTGCTTCCACGACCTCTCTTTTTCCTTGAAAATATGAATGAGAGCTGGTGTAAACCAGCAAGGGAAACGGTCAGACTTTTGTCGCGAAGTAGGTATATGAGTTCGTATGATTTCATAAAGTACTTCATAAAATTTTTGGACAGCTATATTAATATCTGAGTCACTTAGAACCTCTTTCCAGGCAATTTTATTTAGCTCACATTTTATTTTGTCGTAATTGGCAGCACTATATTTATATTTCGCAAGTGGTCGATGTTTCATGGGTAAAAAGTGAAAGCACATATTTATTTTAGCAATAAATGGCGGATGATGGTTATCAGGCGGTAATATCCCATCACACGGTAGTACCTCACAGTCGCGGTTAGATATACATAAATCAAGGATACGATGGGATTTATTTATTATATGATTATATTTATATGGTTTCCTATATAAATAATTGTTTATTAAAATTTTGTACATTAAGAACAATAGCTATTTTTTTAACAACATATTGGTTATACGTTTATAACATCTAAATAAAAAAAAAAACTAAGTATATTGGTATTATATAAAATTCCAAAATTTCATGTTTGTGATTTCTTTTACCATCTGTTTAAACTCAAAAATGGCACAAACATACTTATGTTATATAATGGTACAATAAAAGCGTCACGCATTTTTATCTATGCCCCATTATCCTTGACACAAGTTCACTAAAGAGGAAAAATACTACACAATGTACCTTAGTGCCAAGTTCAAGATCCCATAGTTTGGTGAGATTTCTAGGAATATGAAAATCAAGGTATTTGCAGTCACCGTTACAACTTTTGTCGGTTATATATATATTATATATATATATATATATATATATTATATATATATATATTATATATATATATAATATATATATATATATATATATATTATTATATATATATATTATATATATATTATATATATATATAATATATATTTATATATATATATATATATATATATTATATATATATATATATATATATATATTTTAAATACATACATATTATACATAGAAAACACCCAGACCATTACAAACAGACATGTTCATGCACACAAATGTTTGTACTGCCCGGGGATCGAACCCGGAACCCTTGGTGTTGCGGCCGACCTCTCAACCGCAACACCAAATCGGTCGGTAAATTGTAGAAAGTAGTTCAATGAAGCTTTTGATAAAGATTATCTATCTCTCTAGATTTACCATAAACAATTAGCATTAGTATATCAACGCGGGGAGTCACTGACCAACACCCTCAATAATTTCAAACTAATCATTTATAAAAATATAATTGATGGTGAATGAAAATTTTGGAATTTTTTATTAGCGAACTTGTATACACAGTTGAAAAACGTACTCAAGTCCAAAATCCCCTAATCGCTGAAAAGCAAAATTTTCAATCAATGCGTGCTCCCGGCCATAACGTACGCTTGTGAGACGTGGACTCTGAGTGTTGGAATGATCCACAAGCTTAAGGTAGCACAGCAAAACATGGAACGCGCCATGCTTGGAATCACTATTCGTGATCGGAACGAGTTTATCCGACAACGCACCAAAGTGGTCGACGTGGGTTACCGAGTTGCCAAGTTGAAGTGGGCTTGGGCCGGACATATGTGCCAAAGATATGACGAGCGATGGAGTAAGCGAGTTCTGGATTGGACACCCCAGATAGCCAGCAGAAGAAGTGTAGGCAGACCACCCGCTCGATGGTCCGATGAAATCAGGGAGATCCTGGCGTCCCGAACAACCGTTCCCAGTGGGCCCAAACTACAAAATAACTAATAAATATCACAAAGTACAGTACGACAGCCGACATCTGATCTAAGTATACATACAACGGTGATCTTTCAAAAATGCCCAAAATAAACTACTTAAATATTAAGTTTTAATCTAAGTGAAACAAAATAAGTTTTATACGCCCGTACGTCAGTATTACAATCTTGTTAGATTATAATTGCTGCTGAACCAGATCTTCACCAACAATAAAATGAACCGTAATCTGCCACTGGTCTACATAGAAGTTGAAGTTACCTATGAAAATCAAACAGTACTCTATAATCAAACACGTATCAAACACTACTAAGTAGTTATTAAACTTGTTGGTGACTAAGTTTGTAGTTTGTGACTCGTATGTTTTAAACTAATGCGCTTCGTTGACAGAGTGGACGTCCTTTCTGAAAACACACTTGAGATAATTTGTGTCTTAAGCAAATTAATGTAGGTACATCAATGCTAAAACTGTTTGCCATATGGATGAAGCTGCTAGCATAGCGTGTTATTTGGCGCCAACACAAATTAGCCCGCATTTGGGACAGTCCCCAAGCTAAAATAAAGGGGTAAGTTAACGCCATAATTATGAACAAAGTTACATTATTCACACTATTACCGAAAATATTATGAAAAGGTCTGTTTCCTAAGTGTGTAGGTATACAAAAAATACTTGGTAAGGTTATAAGCCTAAGAGAATCATTAAATACCTATTGTTTGTTTATCGTTCATCAAATATTATTTTTGTATCAAAGTTGAAGTGACCAAAGTGGTTTAACAAGTAAAATAAAAACTGGATGTTTTCATAAGATCTGATCATATATGGTAACAAGAATTTATTGTAAGAGAAATGGGATCTATTCCCGTGTCTTGAAACCCGATGATTGAAGTATTTATCTAGCACTACTATTCCCTTAATTTCGATTTTCGCGACAGTAATTATGACAGAACCGAAAAAGAAAGGACGTTTCTATTGTGTTGTTGACACAAAAAGTTAATAATATTACTCGTAGCATTTTCCTGAGCAGTATCATAATATCACGAAGCAAGTTTGGGCGAAACAACAAAATGTCAATAGAGAGATTAATCCAAAAAATGAAATCCCCAGTTGACACAGTGGTACATTATCGATATCGACCTTGAAATAAAACATCATTATGACTCAACCAACCATTACAGCCTAAAAGGAAACGCATTACTATAAGGTTGTACACACACTGTGACAGTAGTTTATAGTTGGCAAATAAATACTGAACCCTCGTGAATTGTTTATTAATTTATTTAGGTTTCGAAGGGACATTCACACCATACTCGTATCGGCTTGATACCTTAGAAAACAAAGGTTTGTGCAATAATCGCTACAAAATTGTTTCTAAACGTATCATATTAAAGGGCCGGCAGCGCATCCCTGCGACCTCAGCTGTTGCAAATGTCCATGGGCGGCGGTAACACTTTCCATCAGGTGAACCGCATGCTCGTTTGCCTCCCTATGATAAAAAAAAATCTTTTTAGTAAACAACAAGTTTCTTTTCTTAAAGGCGTGATTTTAGACGACTTTTAGGTGTGTATCAAATATTGGATGGAATGGAAGTTTCCGATATTGTTATTCTTCTTCCAAGCTGATTATTGATGACACCAATGAAATCTGATAGGATACTTCATATTTACATGTCATTTATAAAAGATACTTTATGCTTGTCTACATAGTAGGTACCTTCTTTTAGGCTTAGCTATATTTTACAAGTACTGCCGTATTTGGGCTAATGATTTGGTTACAATGACAAAGTATTCCTTTAGTAGCACATTTGATGGGTTCCTGTAACCACACATATTTTTTAACTTAAACACTAACTATAGTATAGTTATATTAGTCAGTGTAGTTACTATACTGTACTGACTGCTTGGTGGCATATTTGTTAATGTCTGACATAGTCGTGCGTAATATTATGATCCAGGAAACCATTTTTTACAAAAATATATTCTGGCTGGTCGCTGGTGGAGGCTGGATGAGAAAAGCGGAGGATCAGGATATCTGGCGCAAAATGGACTGGCCTATGTCCAGCAGTGCACTGCGATGGTTGAATAGGATAGGATATATTGGCGTTTAATGGTTCTAATATTTTTATTTTATCAATTTATATTATAATACATGCTGTTTGTTTATGAATTTTAAAGTTTAACCTATCCTAGTCTTGCCTAGCTAGCAATGTAGATATAATAATTGTTCTCTTCAATCATCATCATCCAGCTTAATAGACCAATGCGTGTTGAGAGTTACTAGCGCTTCTTAAATGTAGGACAGTCAATGTACTCGGTGGAGTTTTGCTTGAATCTGGAATGGTTGAAACTGGGCTCCTTACAACATCATTGGGCGATTGTAAAACAAAATACGTATCTTTCTTATTACATAGCTTCATGGTATAAAATATAAATCTAGAATAAAAATTGAGGCTGGGGATGAAGCTTGTTAGTTTTAAGACTTTATTTAACCAAGAGGAACACTTGATAATAATCAATCAATGTATACTCGTTACTTACGAGAATTTTGTGAGAAGGAATTTTAATCCGTAGTATAATATTTCAAATGGGCTACTTAACCTTATTGATGCTCTCAGATGTTCAGGTGTAATAATTTTTACAGCTGTAACCGTGTGTTATGCTTTCGGCCTTAGGACTGGCGCGGCGCCAGAGCGGCGTGTCGGCGGATCAATTCCACCCTGAGTTAGGTAATACTAACTGAACGTGCGTACGGGTCACCGTGATCGTTGATTGAGATTAACTATGAGTAACAATTCGAACTTTTAATATTAAAGCGTTAATGAATTAT